>BGPR01030325.1:0-18734 GCA_013235015.1 Araneus ventricosus
ATCATTACAAAAAGGGAATAATTAATTGAGAAATTTAACAAAACTTTAAAAAAATGCATTGAAAAGTTAAGAGTTGCCACAAGACATGAAAGAAACTTTAGTAGCGAAAATACTAATTATTTAAATATCACTGGTAAAGCTGAAAAGAATGTTATTGCGAAATTGTAATCTAACAACCAGAAAATCTTAATTTTAGTAATTGATGAAAAATTAATTTTTGGAGTTCATGCAATTTCAAATAATTTAAACTTACTTTCAGTAATTTATGTATTTATAATTTCCTATTACTAGCAGAAATGCATAAGTGCATGGAGAGCGAGCTGGAATCACATAGTGATCCCAAAAGAATCACAACGTGATTCTTGGGAGTTGGGGAGCGGAGTGACAAGGGGTGTAACCCCTATTAATAATTAAATTTTAAAACGAAATATTTATCATAAAAGAAAAATCACGCTTTTATTACATATCTTGAGAACTAATCATGTATATCTTATACGATTTATGTGCATGTAATTAGGCGTTTAACCCTTTGACTGCTTATCCCACGATTTCCGCGGAGTTTGTCTGTTTTCTGCTGCATCCTACGATTTTCGCGAGCTAATGGGGTTACTTTGTATTTTTAAAACGTTGATTCATATTATACTGATAATGTCCTACATGTAAATAGTAATTTGCTTGGTTCACAGTATTTGAACATGTTTTAAAACATTGCATCTAAACAGTAATTCAAAAAAAAATATGCAATCAGAGTGTTAGTGAAGAAAATCTTTAACCGTCGACTGGCATGCTGCATTAAGTACAGCACTATGAATTGAATAAAGTTCATTGAATGATTTTTCACTCGCCTTATAACAAAAGAAATATATTCGAAGTTTTTCAATGGAGTGCATTACATCTTTAAATAACAAAGACTTAATCACTAAAACCCGCTAGATGTGATAGATGTGGTGAGAGGAAGACCGATGAGGATAACCACAACAATTGTAGGATTTATAAATGTTATCAAGGTTCCTTGGCTAGACAAAGATATGGTGTTAATTATGGAACCAACCACAGCGCCCTGGATAAAAAGTGTAAATATTATGAAAATAAAACTTCTAATGGAGAGGACCGACTATGTCTAACGGTCTTTGTTGTGTTCAAATTAATGTGAACCATTCATTGGCGGCGCACACTCAGGCTTTTCAGGTCGCTAAGAAAATTAATTTAGATTTTTTAGCTGTCCAAAAGCCCTACGTTATCCAAGGGGAACCCCTTAGGGCAAATTTCTCTTGTAAAACTTTTATGTCTGGAAATAAAAGGGCAATTTTATATATACTAAATAATTTACATTCCTATTTTAAATCAAAAACTACGTATACTTCTACTGCTGAAATTCATTTTAATAGTTTTATTTTAAATCTTACAAATGCCTATTACCCACCTAGAGAGGATATTGAAACAGTTCTGGAGGAATTGAAGGACTCTGACTTTAAAAAATCCTTTAATCTCTTGGTGGATGACTTTAATTGTCAATCTAGGGAATGAGACTACAGTTCTGACACACGAAAAGGTCGAATTTTTGCCGAGTTTGTGGCCACCAATAATCTTAATATTTGTAATTTCAAATCTTATGGACCTACTTTTATTTCTTTCAGACATGTGGGGTTCCCAGACTTAACCTTAATAAATTCTTCAATTAAACTTTATGTAAAAAATTGGGGTGTACCTGACACTATCCATTCGCAACCATAAATATATTTTTATAAAGCTAGAGTTAGAGGATATACAAAAAAATATATTTTATTTAAAAACTAGATTTCGCTTCCAAAAATTTATTTTTAACTTCAGAAATCATTTTAACCACGTAAAAATGATTTTTCTAAAATACAGAATACAATTGAACTTAATAAATTCTTTAATAAATTTGGTGAAGTAGTTTCAGCGAGCGCTTTTAAAAGTTTTAAAAAGAAGCCAAAAAGAACCCCTGGAAAGTTTCGTTTTTGGACTAAAGATTTGAGTGTGCTTAGAAATTGAGTAGGTAAACTCTATAAAAAGTTTAACCGCCTCAGACGGAATGTTGACACCACTCTAGAAATCATCCAGGCCTCGGATCTTGCTTATAGAAAAGAAAGAGCTTGTTTTAAAAAACTTCTTTTGGAAACAAAAAGAAACTCCTGGGAAGAATAAATGAAAAAATATGAACAATTTGGTTTTTTGTTTAAATTGGCATTTGGCAAAATAAAATCTAAAGGAGATCCGGACATAATTTTAGATAACAATCCCAATAGCACAATTACAGAAAAAAGTAAATTTATGATGAACCAATTTTTCCCGGGTAACCTTATTGATTTTAATACTATTTACAATCCAATTATTGAAGAAGTTACTCCTCTAAACATTAAAGAACTTGAGGTGGTTTTTAAAAATTTAAAGAAAGGCTAGGCCCCGGGCCTGGATCAAATAGATTACCAGATCTGGACTTACATTTTTGAGTTTAATAAAAACTTTTTATTGAATGTTTTTAACACTTGTTTTAAATTTAATTATTTTCCAGTATGCTTAAGAAATGCCAGGGCTTTCTTCCTGTTGAAGGATGGAAAAGACCCTGGCGTATGTTCTTCTTACCGACCAGTCTGTCTCCTCCCAACAATTGGAAAAATATTGGAGAGACTCTTCTTAAATAGATTTCAATGCTGGTAGTGGGAAAATAATATTATTAATCATAAACAATATGGCTTTAGAGAGGGCAGAAGCTGCGAAATCGCCATTAATGATCTAATAAATATCATTAAGCTTCACAGAACACAGGAGCACACGGCCTTCATTTCCCTCGACATTAAAGCAGCATTTGATAATATGGACTAGTCGGTGTTATTTACCATTTTTGAGAATTACTGGAGTCTCCAGGTTTTATAAAAAATTTTATACTTTCTTATCTCAAGGACCACACAGTTTCATACGTGAACGAGGTTCTAAAATTAAACAATCTATATTGTAAGAGATGTCCCCAAGGTTCTATTATTGTTTCCGACATCTGGAATTTTTATATCAATGAAGTTCTTAAGATCGAAAGTGAAAATGGATATATTCAAGCCTTTGCAGATGACCTGGCGCTTATTACCTGGGGCAGGACAAGAGAAATTTTGGAGAATAACACTAATGACTTTTTGGAAAGGATATCCGAAAGATTATCAAGCCATAAGCTTGAACTGACCCCAGAGAAATGCCGGACCATAACATTCAGGGCGCAAATCAACTGCGGAGCGGGTTCCGGACAATCTACTACTCTAAAAATAGCTCTTAGTTCTTATTTAAATAATAAAACCATTAAAAAAGCTACCACTATTAAATATTTGGGGATTTTGGTAGACGATAAGTTAGCATGGACCGCCCATATTTTAAACTTACATAATAAGGCTTTAATTTTAACTAAAATTTTTAACCAAATTATTATTAATTATTATTAAAACTATTGGAGTGTAGACAAAAATTTAATTAAACATTGGTATGATACAGTCATAGAGAAAGCCCTTATTTATGGGGCAGGAATTTGAGGAGGGTCCTTAAGCACGACCCAAACCAAGCGTGTACACTCCTTTCAAAGAATCTTCTTAGTGCAATTTACTAAGGCTTACAGGACAACATACATTAATGTCCTGACTGGCATTCCCCCGCTTCACACTGTAGTCAGAGCTATGTACCTTAACTTCCAGATTTGGGTGATGCGCTCCAGCGAAGCTCATCTTTTACTTAATATTAATAAAATTGACAAATTTATAAGGACTTCTGAAATTCCACCCGAAAAAAAAATAACAGAGCTAACTGACAAGATAAATGATAATACTTATGATGTGTACACGGACGGATCCAGAATTAATAATGAAACTGGATTCGCCGTGTGCATCTTTAAAAACAACGAACCATATAAAGATTTCTTATACAAACTAAATCCAACAAATTCCGTCTTTCAGGCCTAGTTGGCGGCTATTGGCTTCACTGCTAGCTGGGCTCAAGAACATAAACAACTGGTGAATATTCATACTGATAGTCAGTCCTCAATAGAAGCAATTAAAAGCGCAGAGACCAAATCAGAGTTTGTAAATAATATCAACGAAAAGATTTATAATTCCAGACTGTTCGTTAGCTTGACCTGGGTGAAAGTTCATGCCAGTAACCCAGGTAACGAGCGGGCCGACCGTCAGGTAAAACTGGCCACCACAATAAGGAAATATTTAGATCTTCCTGCTCCATATTCATATATCAAATTGAAAATTAAACAGTTTATAATTCATGAATGGGAAAATTATTGGAACCAACACAACTCAAGTTCTATTATTAGAGTCAGGACATTCATGGACAAAGTGGGCAAAAAATTTTTAATCGTTAATAAATATTTAATATATTTTCTTGGTGGGCATGGTCCTTTTCCATAGATAGATTTACATCTATTGAATTCCCCAAGTTGTTCTTGTGGTCAAGTAGGCGATGCAGATTATATATTTGACTGCAAGCTCACCAAAGAAATCCACCTCAAGAAGCCTGCAGAGCAAAATAAGAAGATACGGTTTAAAAATTCAATGCATAATAAAATGGCAATAAATAAATTAATGAAAGCATATACTATTACAATTTATTGAATTAATAAAAAGAAGGACGGTCTAGGAGATGCTATTAAAAAACGGATATTTTTTAAAACAGAGACAAAGATCAAAACCAGATATATACATATCCAGATCGTGGTGTGTAAATGTGCTGTATTAACTTTGCAGCAAATTTGTTTTGAAATTGTGGTGAGAAGTTTGTCATAGCAACTTCACAGCAAACTTGTTTTGCAAGTGGGTTGGTCGATTATACTTTGTTACTTTGCAGAAAGTTCGCTGCAAAGTTGTCGCTTCAAGTTTGCCATGACAAGCTATATCAAGAAAAATCACACTTGTTGCAAGTGTGTGTGCTATCTGGGAATCTAGGCAGAACCTTTGTTTTCCCGCTACCCTAGCAGCGAGGTCCTCAAAAAGTCATCCAGCTATTCCAATTTGATTTCAAACTATTCGGAATTCCAACACTTCCACTCTTTTATGTCATTTTTCATCGGTTTCTCACATTGACGAAAGGATTTTCCTTCTCGTGTTCCAAAAATCTCGGAGTGGAACAGCGGTGAATGCTCCGCTTTATGGATTAACAGAGCCAGATTTCCCATAGGGCCAACCTAGACCATGGCCTAGTGCGCAGCCGTCAGGGGCGCATGTACAGAAGAAATAAAAATCAAATATTTAAACATTTTGCAATGTTATTTTCAAAAGGCCGTATAAAATGTTTTTAAAATTTACATTCGTTACATTAAATATATTGAGTGATACATTTTTTGTCTTTTATGGATTTTATCGTCTCTTGCTTTTGAGCTTATTCGCATTGAAAGAAACTTAAAAAGACCTGTCCACTTCAATGACCGTTCAAACCTATTCACGGATAAAAGCGCCAATGAAGTTCTGTTAGGTGTTTCATACGATTTCAAGAAGTGGAGTATTTTTGTAGTCATTATTATTTTTTTTGATAAGTAGTGTAATTTTGAATTAAAGATTTAATTTCTTTCAAAGAATACAAAGATTGTATTAAGTGCTTATATGTTTCAAATATAAACTAGTGTATATTAAATTGAAAATTATATATTAGCCTTCTTTGAGAGGAGGGCTCAGAATATGTTTTGGCCTAGGGCGTAGAAATATGTAAATCTGGCCCTGTGGAGGAAAACGCTCATTCACAAAGTGCTGATTTGATCGATTAATTTCCGGAAAATTAGAATATTCCCCAGACAGATTTCCAATCCTTAACTCTATATAGCAATTCTGGGATGGTCCCGGAAGTGCGATTGGAACCCTCTCCCTACCAGAATCATCCAGAAAACAGCGTTGGTGGTGAAGTGAAACCGACTGTTACAGGTAGGGATGGAGAAAACCTATCAGTTTTAACCGAAAACCGTTTTTTTTTTTGTTTCGGTTAACCGGTTTTTTCGGTTATTTTTTTATCCCGGTTATAACCTGTCATTTTTTAAAAAATCCAATAACAGGATACAAAAAAATAGTATCGGAAGATAGGCTCGATTAGACTAAAATTTACAAAGTTATAAAGCTTTGAATTTCATCATCTTAGGCCAATCGACGACGACCTGCTTCGTCGAGGCGTCTGTTGGTTGGCGGATGACTGAAAGAGTCTTTATGAACAGATAAATATTGGCCAATGGATTGATTTCCTGTAAAAACAATATTAATAAAAAATTGTCTACAAACAGCTGTTTTTTTATTTAAAAAACCCCCCGAAAACCGGTTATTTTGTGCGGTTATGGTCACCAGGTTAAACCGGAGGTGAAAAAAACCTGAATAACCGAAAACCGGTTATTTTCTCAATAACCGCCATCCCTAGTTACAGGGGCCTTATTTCTAGTATGCACTCTCATTTTGAGAGCTGTAAGTGGAGACCATATACCCTATTAATCCATCCTTTTTAACATGATAATATTTAGAGGCTATATACTATTTTTAAATTGCTACATACAAGATGCAAAAGTCGTTCAAAACATTCCACAGGGAATACCGTTGGACCTAGGGCTACCAAATTTGGCAGGTAATTACTTCTTGGGTTATAGGTAGGGTTGCCATATTTGTCAAGCATTGATACGGGGCATTTAAGTATTAAATAGATAAAGCATGAAAAAAGTGGGCAGCTAATGGTTTATTTTACTCTGATAAAATGAAGTTTAAGCAACCTAATATAATGGACACGTAGAATAACAAAAAAAGATGCAATTCTTATCCTTTTTAGCCCAGTCATATTTTAAAGTTGGTTTTTACTTTTTAAATTACATTATTTTGTTCCTTCACATAATTATAAAATTGGGTGCAGGTCATTTTAAAAGTAATTTTTCATCATGAAAGTCAGTCAAGCAAGTCATTTTTCATTCATAATACAGGGTGGTCATAAATTATAACAGCCATTTCAAAAATTAATAAATTTTTAAAATGGGCCCAATAAATAATAAAAAAACTAAAAATGTTAGAACTGCGTTTTTTAAAATGAGAGATACAAGTTGGAATTTGAACAAATCCAGAGACACCAGATTTCAGGACCATATTTAGTTCAATTGGGGCGTCTGAATTTTACGACTATATGACAGACAAATAGGAATCATTTCATAACCGCTAATTATAAGATTAATTGAACGATTATATTTGGAATTTACAACTATTAAATGTAAAATAACACTCACATTAAGAAATTAAATAGCTATAACTTAAACAAGGTCTGCAGATTTTATATAATTATATACTTGCGCAGTTTTTAAAACTTCGTTGAAAGAAAGTAGAGGACGTAAATAATTTATTATATGGAGACCCATTAGAATTGGATTTTTGTACAGTACAGGTCAAACATGGAGCTTGGCCTTGAAAAAGTAGCTAAATGCGTTAAACGATTGTTTACAAACTAAGCATTTGTAAGTATTTGCTAAAAAAGTAAGTACAGTAAAGAACCGTTTATACGTTTCTCATTCATACGTCGTTTCATCACAGTCCCGATCCATTAGTATTCATTGTAATGATAAAACATAAGTAAAAAGACATATAATCGAAATTTTAATAAACAACTTTGGTAATTAAAAATTTAATGCAAATTCATTTAAATTACTCATTTTAAAGTTTTTTAACATAGTGCTATTATATTACAAAGTATAGAAATCGATACTTACATTTTAAAATTTAACTTTTATCATAAAAGTGAGAAAAATCGTACCTTTATTGCCAATCTTAAGAATTAATTGTACCTATCTTATACGAATTATGTGCAATTAAGAAAATCGTTAAGTGTCATCTGACGTGTTGAATGTCTTTGAGTATTAAATACATCATTATGAATGGAATTAAGTTCATTCAATGTTTTTCATCAGTCCTTTGAACGACGTATAAACTGTTCTTTACTGCAATCTGCTATCCAGTGGGGTCAGCTCATACGCGCCGAATATTCTCTCATCTATATATTTAAAATAATTGGCAAAACCAAATAAGGGGTACCTCAGCCCCCAACCACTGGACAGATTTCGCCAACTTTAATTTTGTATGAAAGCTCATGACCCCGATACACGATCCCGAAAGTCCGCCAGGAACCCAGCTTATCCCAACATATTGGAGCCAAATCAGATTTCTAGCTTAGATTATACCTAGTTGCTGCAAGCCCGCTTGGGCCAACAGAAGATATCACTCATCGCCTTTATCGTGACGACAAGGGAAAAATGTTTTAGAGGAGTACTTGGGTTTATAGACTCGCAACCTCCAAGAAATAGCGATTATTATAGCAATTTGAGTAATCTATATATTTAAAATTAATTGCCAAAATCAGAGGAGTAATCCCCCTAACCCAACCACTGGACCGATTTCGACAATTCTTATTTCACATAGAAGCTTATGAAGCTTAGACATGTCATCAAGGGTCGACTGCCTACCACCACCTTCCATTTTCAAGAGGAAATCGAAACCAGCGGGAGTGGCCTCCCCTAAACTTTCTCGTTTACTTTCCCAAAAAGGTGCTGTTTCCCCTCCCACCGCGTGGATAAATTAGAAGACCACATACCAAATCTCAATTAACTAATGTAAGTTACTAAAAGATTTGCACATATCTAAGCAGCCTTTTAACTTGCCAGCAATATCTCCGATCTGATTTTACAAATTTACTAACGATAGTTGTAGTTGAAAATATCATGCACATTGGCAGAGTGCTTAAGAAATTAAAAAAGCATGAAAAACAGAACTGATGAATCAATTGACACTAATTTTGGTTTGTTACTTTATAACTTTACTTTTAACAACTACTCTCGTTCTGTCAGAGTAAAAATATTGCAAAATCCACTCAGAAAAAAATGCATTACGAAATATACAAAATAAAACTAACAGCAATCAAATATGCAACTCTTGAAAATGTTTCGGCGTGAAAGAAAAATGAAAAGAAAACACTCCATAATTAATTCACTTTTATTCGAGAAGAATTTGGCGGTGAGCCAAGATGACCGTATTCCGGGAACAGAGGTAACCAGGACGCATGCGTGTGGAGATGACGGATTCTCTTCAAAAGTAAATTATACGGACCGACAGACAGTCAACCCTTTGACGGATTTGACCCAAAATTTTATACGGACCTACATTCATGACGATAAAACTGTGTATTAAATTTTATCCATCTGGCTTTTCAAGTTTTTGAGTTATAGCGTTCACATGACCGCGGACATACAAATAGACAGACTTCCCGTTGACGGATTTTGTCCAAAATTTGATAGAAACCTACAAATTATGTTTAAAGATCACATACCAAATTTCATCCCCGTAGCTCTAATAGTTTTCGAGTTATCGTGTTCACAGACAGACAGACAGACACACAGACAGACAGACATAATTCCAAAATTGTGTTTTTCGGACTCAGGAAGGTCTAAAACGTGGAGATTCGTCAAAATCTCGAGTTCGAATTTTTTGACGATTACAATACTTTCTCTTTGTATACTTCGTATACGAGAAAGTAAAACACACTACTCCACTGTGCATTCTCTATGGGAAAAAACATAAAACAGTTCCCTAGCCTCAACCACTGGACCGATTTCGACAATTCTTATTTCACATGGAAGCTTATGAAGCTTAGACATACCATCAAGGGTCGACTGCCCACCACTACTTTCCATTTTTAAGAGGAAATCGAAAAAAACACTACTCCACTGCGCATTCTCTATGGAGAGAAGCATAAAACAGTTCCCCAGCCTTATAAACATATAACAGTTCCCCCTTTTTATTTCATAATCAACTCAGAAAAACTTAAATTCCTGAATTCGAAATAAACATTATGGAATAACGTTTTAAATTATTTTATTTAACAAGTCAACCTGTTAACAGGTGATATCATAAAAACTCCAGTGGCCCGAATTTTTATTTCGGGTTTTTACATATTGTTAACGTAAACTATAATAAAGTTTTACTAATATTTTTTAGTCTTTTTAGAAGACTCTGTATTTATGGCAGGATACTTTCTTTCAAGTTCCTTCACATTGCCTATGTAGTCTTTCAGTATGCTGGAAAGATCGTATGATGGATCGTATTCTAAAAGCTCCAGGGTGCATCGACGGACTGCTCTATTTAAATTTGCCACCTCCTTCCAAAAAGCTTTCGGTCGCTCTCCTCCGTCTGAATCGGAGTTCTGGAAAAAAGAATATGTACAAAGGATTTGTATTGTTTTATTAATAATTAATTTTATTAACTGAACAGAAGTGCCTAGCACTGGTACTCATGCATGTACACAAAAAAAATCTTGACTTTGAACTTAGGGCGGTAATAATTCCACAGATAATTCGTGCCTTGAGGCTGACGCGCCATCCTTACTTGTAGATGGGCTTGTCATAACCACCACACTTCAAATAGTTCTAAAATTTAATACAACAAAGCACGTTTATTAAAATACACTAAAAACAATTAACAATTATAAAACTATAACTACTTCGGGAAATTACAATTTAGAAAAAAAAGAAAATATAAAAATACACAAAAGTATCTGGTGCGCGAAAAATGCAGAACCTTCCAAAAAAAGAATGGTAATAATTCAACAAGAATAAAAAAAACTAATAAAATGAACAAAGATACGGAAATACAAAATAAAAATAAAAAAGCAATCCCGTAGTCGACTTTTTCAAGGGTCACCCTCCTGCAAGGATTAAAAAATATGAACGGGAGGCTGTCTCTGCGAAATTGTCTCTGGAATTGAGAGGCGTAACTTACTTACCTTACTCAACTGTAACTTTCTGTGACTAAAGTAGCTCTACGTGACTATTAACTATATAGTCTATAGATTTTTTTGATTGTGAGATAGTTGGTAGTTTGTGAGGTCCATTCCTATTTGACCGTTGAGTCAAATGATCAGATGGAGAGCATTTCCAATTTATTCCGATTTCCAATATTTTCATTTTTTGTGATAATTTCAAATAACGCAAAGAATTATTTTAGTCAATTTTAAAAAGAATTGAAATGTGTTTATTCCATTATTTCCTCGTTTGCAAATAAATGTTCTTAATTCTTTTTTTCTCATATAAAACTTAAAGTGCATAAAAATTAAAAATCTTTTGCTCGAAGTCTTTGCAATCGTTTGATTTTATTTAACGCGTCGTCATTTCGACTGAGTTCGTCTCTCAGCTTGAATTTTAAAGAAGAAAGAATTACGTAGAATACATTTTTATTTTTTTGCTTTTCGATCGGATTATTTTTCTTCTTATGCGTTTGGATAATTAAAATAGTAGGAGAACCCAGTAAGTCTATTACGTTCTTCCAATTTCTTGTTTTGTACAACATATGTCAGATTCTTACATTTCATTTTGTCGCCATTCTGTTCAATTGTAATTTCCAAACAAGCAGTGTTTCAATGCGTTAGTGACGTTAATAGGTTCCCTGTTTCATTCCTACAGCTTTTATCACTAATTTAAATACGAATTTTGGAAATATTTTTAAATTGATTGTCTTTATTCTTAAATTGTCAACTACGGTGACTATTGTTAAATCTTAAAAAATTGACTTTATTCTTAAATTGTCAACTATTGTAATTATTGTTAAATTTTAAAAAATAAACCTTTTCTTAAATTGTCAGCTATTATAACTATTGATAAATCTTAAAAAAATGTTTTATTATTAAATTGTCATATAAAATACAAAAAAATTATGCTACTTTTCCTCTGAAAATCTAGTTTCCCCTAATTTCCCATAGAGTTAACACGTGTACCCGGTTTTATCCCACGGGTGGTTTGACTTTTTTTTTACAAAAAAAATTAATTGGTAAAAAAAGTAGTAAAACTATGAGTTTTTCTGAAAGATATATTGCACTCTCATAAATATTGAATGTTTTAGTAGAATTTAATTCTGGTCGTTGTAAATATGGATAGTTTTTCTGAAAATTTCTTTGTAATAGTTTCATAAATTCCGAAATAGGTTTAATTCTGTGATTGCTTGGCATATCTTTGCATCTTGCATTCCAAGAAGGATTTTTTAAAAAAACTGATTCCATTCAGAGAATTTCTCAAAGTCATCACCTCGCTGTATATTATTTATACAGAACCCTTTATTTTATTTGAGTTTAAATGCCTTCAGTAATTCCAAAATCTCAGCTCTCAGATATATTAGATGAAACGTAATAACGTTTCATATTGCTGTCGCTAGATAGCAGCACGAAAGAAGTGTATCATGTCTATCTCTAGGATTTTCCATAAGGTTCATTTATTTCAAATTGCGTTGCTTTTTTTTCTCCCTCAGAAGTAAATTTCATATAATCTAGTTAGTTTCAGGATTACAAATATAATGGCCCAGATCCTTCGGTAACGCTCTGACGTCACCAACAATAAAACTAGCGCCATAGCACTGCGAGACGTTAAACAGCATTATTTCATTGTTAGAGAACCTAAATTTTAGTAATTTTAAATTTAAAAGAGTACTTGTCGCTCTAATTTCAAATTTAATAGCTCTAAAACAGTGAAATAAAATTTGCTATCCATTGATATAAAACTTATCTCGCTATGATCAATAGTTCCCGAGAAATTTTAAATTATATTAATCCTATATTTCAAATTAATTTCCGTTCTTCAATAGAAAGTCGTAAATTACGTCAGTGGTATATCATGCGCGTGATATAGTTTGGACGAAAATTGAATTATAACAAAATTGTTAAACAACGAAAAATACTTCACACGCAATGTTGTTTGCCAAGAGGTTTTTTGAATAAAGAAATATGTAAATAAAAAAATAGTTCCTGTAACAAAACATATGTTTATTTTATTTGTTTTCAATCAATGTTAAACATTTGTCTCGCATATATGAAGAGCAAACATTCAAACCGTGTTTTCTCCAAAAAAAGAAAAAATGAGTTAGTGATTTTTCTTTCAACTCAACATTAAATAGTACAAATTTATACTATTATTTTCAACTGAAACAAGTTTTATCCCATTATAAACCTACTTAGAAAATTGAGGTTTCAATCAAAAAGTATTACCTGCAGAGCTTGTTTACTGTTTCCTGAAAACTTTTATCTGAAGGAGAAAGCATGGTTTGAATGTTTGCTCCTCATATATATCTATTTAAACACGTCAAATTTGATGGGAAATCTCTCGAATGAAGAGGCAATTTTCACCCGTCATACCATGACGGGTGATTTTCTAGTTATTTAAGATCTTCAGATACAATCGTAAGGATAATGTTAATTCTTGAGAAAAAAATGAGTAATTCAAAACACTCTCATGATGTAGCCGTTATTCTATTTACCTTTTGGGGGAGAATTTTGAACTGAATTCACATCTGCTATTTATTTTGTGCAGAAAAACTCTGTTTTATTGGAAATTGTTAGAACTTCAGTGATAACTGAATGCCGTTAAGCAGTGGCAACAAACTTAACGAGTAATATAAAAAAAAATTAAAAGTCAATTCCTACTTTAATAATTAATATTTTAATAGTTTTCGAGATATAATCAGAAACGTACTGCGCATGCGCAAAGATATGGCTAAAATATGGGGGTGCTGCGATGATCCCATGGGCCATCCATATACCCAAGAACCAAGTCTTTAATGTTAATAGTTTTCAATATATAATGAAACACGTACTGCGCATGCGTAAAGATATGGCTAAAATATGGGGGTGCTTCGATGATCCCATGGACCATCCATATACCCAAGAACCAAGTCTGTAATGTTAATAGTTTTCGAGATATAATGAAAAACGTACTGCGCATGTGTCATGCAAAATATGAAATGACAGACCGACAGACAGACAAGAAAGCTAGTTAATATTGCATTGTCATCTAGTTCTGAGCTATGTTTCAAGTTTCAAGTCTCCAGCTCATCGGGAAGTTAGTTTAAAATCGATTGCAAAATTTGAACGAGATATAGGGAGAGTGTGAACTAATAGTAGGAATTGAAAAATAACCCCGTTTTAATATATTTAGCTGTTTTCGCTTAATATTACAGAAAAACCAAAAGAAATTCGAACCAGTCTGAAACATTGTAGCATTATAAAGTTAACATGTTCAAAGGCATTATTTTTTGTCGTCTGCATTTTCATAACAATATTTCGCCGTCGTTTCTAAATCAACTTTGCGAATTCATAAAATTATATAAAACTTATACAAAATACGATATACTTCTATTAAATTTAAAACAAATATACTCAAGCAAGTCTTCAAAATTAATTTTTTAAATGTAAATTTACTAATTTCTTAAATTAAAAGTTATACTGTGAAAGCCGACTCCACAATTAAGCAGACTATTGAACGTTCCAATAGCGAATGAATGGAAAAAATCCATTGCATCAGCCGTTGCATAATAATTTTTGAAAATAGTATTAATTTTTTTTTAAAAATTGCATGGAAACAGAATAAGTATCACTGAAAAGCAAATTTTTGAAATTTTAAGTTGTGTAAAAATGGGTTATTTTTGTGTGATAATATGCACCGCAGTTATTGAGGAAAAACCTTAAACTTTAAATAAACTAAAATCTAATTAAAATATTGAAGGTACATTTCTTAAGCTGGGCATTCACGAGAAGGCTAAGCTATGCCATTTTAAGACCGTTTTTTTTCCCACCCATTTTAGTCGGAAAAATTAGGCAAAGCATTCACGGATGTTCCAAAGTTTGTTTTGAGACAAGGTTCAAAGTCGCAGAATTCCTCCCTCCCACACGGGGGAATTCGAGTTTCATTTATAGCCTCGACGCGAGGTGCCAATCTAGGCAGAATTATTGTTTTCCCGCTAGCCTCGCATCGAGGTCCCAAATTGGAATCGGCGGATGGATTTGGATTTTGAGTTCGTTGGAATTCCACCACTTCCAATTCATCAGCTCCCAATTTCATAGGTTTTCGACCTTGACGATTGGTTTTTCCTTCCCGCGTTCCAAAAATTCCAAAATGAAGCAACGGTGAATGGCCCGCTTTAGTGACCATCTACTACCTAGAAGTAACTACATGCCAAAGTCGGTCCAAAGGACTGCCTTGCAGAGCGTTTTCGCATCACATTGATTGCATCACCCAATTTAGAGATAATATCCAGCTTATAAATATTATCACGTTCGTTTTTTGTCTCTTTTTTTCATTCACTAATCAATTTGTGTCATATTTATCTGGCACATACGACCATCTATCAAAGATATCTCAAAATTATATCCAGGAGATAGTGCATAGAGACTGCGGTACTGCAGCACCCCAACTTTTTACATTGTGTAAATTTGATAAATTTATTTCATTTCGCGTTTAATATTTAAATCTATCAGCAATCTAATGAAATTTTACATTTAACGACTTCGATCTTCAAATAAAAAAAGAAAGTAAAAACTGAGGCAGAAAACTAAGTTCTTTATCTTATTTTTTCACTACTCGAAGATTATGCGCAAAGGAAAAAGTAACTACAAGTAACTAGAATTGTGGATCCTTCCAGTACCGAATTCGCCGGCACGCATGCGTAGTTCCTTTCCCTTCCTTCTTCTGCCAGGTTTTTAAGCTGAAGGGGGACTGTCGAGGTCGGCAGCACCTTATAGGCTAGAGATGGAGTTTTTCATTCATTCAAACATTTTTCCCATCGCAGATTTTTTTTTTGAGCCAAAACTGTGAAAATAAGTAAGGAAATGAAAAATAATTAATCAAAATAAAAATTTAATTGAAAAAAGTTTTTTTATATTAATTAAATCTGAATGAAATTTCTTGCAATCCAAAGGATTTTTTCCATAATTTTTCATTATAAATGCTGATGAAATACATATGAGAAATTTTCCGCGATACAAATATTTTCAAAATTTTCACGACCCCCAATATTCTGTACCATCCTATTCGGGATCATGAATCATTGTTTAAAAAGCCTCGAATTCGAATAAAATACAGTTCGCTTCAAGGGACAAAATTTCTGAAAGAGTATTGATATGTGTATTCCCATTTTAAAATATCACACTGCACCTTTAGATAGATGAAATAAAATAAATTACTTTTTTTTCCATCTTAGCAATTCCCGTTCAGAATTTGAAGTATGCTTTTTAACATTAAAAAATAATAAAATATTTCTGACGCACACAATATGAATCGGGATAGGTTATAAGCAGCTGTTTTGATTCCCAAAGGATAAACTTTTTTTAATCGTCATACAAGCATCAAGGTCAATGTTTTTGATCTTTTCGCTTGAAACAAAACAAAATGAATGGGTTTTATTTCTAAGTAAATCCAATGATACAAATAAATAGCATTCGCTTACTCTTATTTTTATATTAAGTTATACCATAACTTTCTGAATCTTATAAATGTAGTAAGGAGTAAAGGAAATGGAAACAAATTTTGAGTTTTAATATTTTAATAACATAAATTTGTTAAAATACTTGCCTATTAGAAGAGAAAAATGCTATAAGTTCATTCATTAAATATAAAACTACTCAACGGTAATGAAAAAAGACAAAAGATGTAAGTGGTACAAATATGCAACACTGCACAGTGAAGGATTAATAGTTACAGCACCCCAAAATTACATAACACGAGTCGCCACTGGAAAATGTCGCTAGAACTACAGTTCCACTTTTATTCGGGCGCCCATTTATATAATTCTTTTTTAATCAATAAAATAAAGAATTTTTCTCTTCTACGTGGTTTTAAGTAATCCGTTGCATATTATTTCCGCTCAACATGATTTAGTTTATTGTTGCCCAGGGACAAATAATAAAATCCTCTGATCATTTCAGAAAACCAGCGGGAGTGGCCTCCCCTAAACTTTCTCGTATACTTTTCAAACATTTGTCATTTCCCTTCCCCCTGCGTTGATAAAAAGTTCGAACCAACTGTAACCCAGAATGCAATGACTATCAGAAGGTTTTTCATTGTTGATTATAGTGATAGTAAAATATTGAGGTGAAGAATCATATTCAAAAAGATGCGTATGTATTAAAACTTCGCAATATTTATTTTTTTTTATCAAACTCTAGCAATGCAAGTTCCGCGTGCGGAGAAGAAAACAGGAGAATAGCTTGCGCATGCGCAGAGATTGCTTCCAATACGCAAGTAAAATGAGACGCCCTAAATGTTTGCTTCCTTACGAAATCTCGCCGCCAGAATTGGTTTTTGGCAAACTGCCAAGTTTTCGGTGCATCCCTTCTTTGCACAGGCATTTACGCATGCGCATAGAGTTGAACAAGTATCTATTATACAGACCGACAGACAGTCAGCCCGTTGACGGATTTGGCCCAAAATTTTATACAGACCTACATTCATGACGATAAAACAGTGTACCAAATTTCATCCATCTAGCTATTCAAGCTTTTGAGTTATAGTGTTCGCATGACTTCGGACATACAGACAGACAGACTTCCCGAGGATGAATTTTATCCAAAATTTGATAGAAACCTACAACTGATGTGTAAAGATCACATAACAATTTTCATCCCCGTAGCTCTAATAGTTTTCGAGTGATCGTGTTCACAGACAGATAGACATAATTCCAAAATTGTGTTTTTCGGACTCGGGGAGGTCTAAAACGTGAAGATCCGTCAAAATCTCGAGTTCAAATTTTTTGACGATTACAATACTTTCTCTTTGTATACTTCGTATACGAGAAAGTAATAAATTACGGTTATCTGAAATCTATGCTAATTTGAAATACACTTACTCAGTGTTAAAACGTAAATTTATAACAGAATATGGTAAAGGAAACTGCTTGTCAGTGGAATAAAATTCGAATAAATAGATATTCCTAAATTTGTAATAATATGCAAGAACAAACAAAGCATGTTCTCATGAAATTATAGGTTTAATTTTTTCTTTTTAAGGGTTAATAACACATTAAATAAAAATTTTGAAATGTTTACTCTCGACTTTTTCGTATTCTTGCACATAAGGATGACATTTTTAATCTATGATCAATAATAATTTCGTCTTCATGATATGCAAGCAGTCCTTCTCTGATGACATCCATGGAAATTCTTTAAACGCATCGAATATTACCTTTTCCACAGACGATCAGTCAATATTGTTTTCCAGCAATAGCGTCTGAAGACATCATCTGAGGAAAACAATTTTTACAGCACTTTTAAAATAAAGATACATAACGGTCGTAAAATATATGGAAAAATTTAAGGACAGGTAGATGACAACGAAAAAAGCAGGTTTAGTTATGGAATACATGTGCTGAAATAGCTCGTGCAACTGCTGGCATACAAGAAAAGTATGAACAACAGATAAATAAAGTCAAAAGAAACATTTTGATTATTCAACTTTTTACTTTCTCGTATACAAAGTATTGAAAGGTAAAATACTGTAATCGTTGAATCATTCGACCACAAGATCTTGATGAATTGTAATCGTCGAATCATTCGACCACAGAATCTTAATGAATTGTAATCGTCGAATCATTCGACCACAAGATCTTGATGAATTGTAATCGTCGAATCGTTCGACCACAGGATCTTGATGAATTGTAATTGTCGTATCGTTCGACCACAAGATCTTGATGAATTGTAATCGTCGAATCATTCGACCACAGGATCTTGATGAATTGTAATCGTCGAATCATTCGACCACAAGATCTTGATGAATTGTAATCGTCGAATCATTCGACCACAGAATCTTAATGAACTGTAATCGTCGAATCATTCGACCACAAGATCTTGATGAATTGTAATCGTCGAATCGTTCGACCACAGGATCTTGATGAATTGTAATTGTCGTATCGTTCGACCACAAG
>BGPR01030326.1:0-13015 GCA_013235015.1 Araneus ventricosus
AAATTTTCTATTATTTTAAGTAAAACAATATTTAGATTAAACGAAATTTAGGCAATCGTACTTATGAGAGATGTATTAAATTTCGTTCTTTTTAAAGTTCTTGCCGATCTGAAGATTAGCAATGAATCCTATTAAACTTGCTACAGTTTGAAAAGATACAGCAAAGCTGCTATGAAAGATATACAATACTTGATAAATCAATAAAATAATCCAATTGAAGAAAGGATTCTCTACAAACACAATGTGAAAATCTAATTCTGCATTATTGCTCTTGTATAATTTTATTACAGTTTAGAACCATGTGTTATGCACGATACAGAGAACGTGGAGTAAAAACAATATTGCACAGTGGTGTTAGCACAAGAAATTATTTTGCTCAGGTAAAGGTTGTGCGGAGAGTGAAATTCTTGTTATGTGCCGCTCATTGGCTAAGTAGGCTACAGGGTTTTTCATCATCTCTTGAGAGGAATCTAAAAAATTTCTTTTAATAACATTCCTCAAATTGTAAACATAAGCCTGCCTAGGAACAATGCGAGTTTTACCAATGTTAGTTTGATATAAATGATAAAACAGATCCTGTTTAATAAATAATTAAACAGGATTAAAAAAGTTAAAATTAAAGAGAGAATTAATATGTTGTTAAAAATGGTAAAAAATCATTACAAGAATTTTATGCAAAGTGAGTTCAACTTTTTATTCAAACTTTCCAGAGATTAAAATCTTATTCATTTCCCTTGGAGGAAGATTTTTGCATGATGATGGCAATGGTTGTCAATTGTTTATTTTGTTTGACTCGCACATGAAATTTAGCGGTAAAAGAGTTTTTTAGTTTTGGATTCCCAGCTGGCTGTAGCGGTAAATATATTCTTTTACATTGTATTTCCCCCCCTTATTAGTTTAAGTAAAATTTACATACACAAATATTTTTTATTTGTTTGTAGTGCTGCCTGATAATGTTATGCTTTAATTAATTTAATTCTAGTTACACGAATTTACAGTGTCAAAATAGTTACGCGGATTTTCAGTGTTTAACCAGGTTTTTTCGCATGATAGTATACAAGAAAGTTGCAATTAAATTTCACGAAAAGATGCATTTCTAAATTTTCAACATTTTAACTCAAAATACTTGTTATAAATATAATAACTAAGAAAGTTAAAAATTCAAAATTTGAAGATGAAGAAGTTTAATGCACAAGAAAATTTGCTAATTTATGAAAAAAGTTATATGACAAATTATTAATACTTAATGACTGGTCTGTTATTGATGATTATAGCATATAATTTTCTTTCACTTCATTTCATATTCATTTTTTCTTCCCCTTCATTAAAACAATTGGCACATTTTTTCCTCTAAAAGAGCTCTTGTAAATAAATATACTGTTTTAATTTTCAATATAGGCAATGTAGTTAAAGTAAAGTTTACTGTGCAAAGCCCTTTTTCTCCTCTTTAGCTCGCCAATTCCTTGCCGCCAAGCAGAAGACGGATTGGCGATGTCAGAACATTTGTTTTGGTTGTGCAGAAATGTTCCTATTTGTGTCTTGTTTGTGCAGGAATCGTTATATTTTTATTTCACGCTTCAGCATTGCGATTTTATTGGTCAGGTATGTGCTATCTATGATCTCATTGGTCGATTTCTTCGAATTTGAATATAACTTCGTTTGGAATGGAAATTCTTGTTTTTGGAATTTTTCTTAGAAACATAGATTCATAACATTCAATGAAAAAGCAAAGCTACAATTTTCCCGCTTTGCTGAAAGCGAAGCCGCTGATGTTTTTTTCTTTTGTTTAAAAAATTTGCCCGGAACTCACTTGAGACGCCGCAGGCATTGCGTCCACAAGGCAACAATAAAATGCTCACTGCACACCCAAAACAAATGTTCTCACATCGCCAAACCATCTTGCTCTCGGCATCAAAAAGTTGGCAATCCTGAGTGGGAAGGAACGGCTGTTCACCGTAAACTTAACTTTTACTGACAGTGTCACATAGTTTCAGTGATGACTAGGTTTCACGTGATATGGCAATGTTTCTAATTCATGGTAAACTTGGAGTAACAGGAATCTTTTATTCACCATTGAGATGAGATCGTAATCTTCTTCTAATTGATTTCATAATTATTATAAATCATCTTGTTGACCTAATTTTATTGTTAAATAAGGTACCTGATATAAGTTTCATGTGTTTTCATGACTTCAAAATCCCATCGATAATCATCAAATTATCATGTTCATTCCAAGCCATATGTACTTAACAATAATACTGTCTTTTGTATTTCTCTTCTATAAATTCATTCTGGACAAGCAAGGCCTACTGGTTTTCATTTCAAACCAACTTTTACGTATCGGATCCAAATAAGTTTTACTTACTGTATTCGCTAAATGTAAGGTTTTCAAAATTCCAGAATTTGTTATTGATATAACTATGGAAACTCTAGCTTTTTTTCACATATTCTTTTCACTAATTAGAGACTATTTTTGCATTTCTACTCATATAACAAAATCTATGTGCATTTCCTACTGAGTATAAAGCCACTAAAATGTGTTGTTTCATTGGTTAAAATGAAGAAACTATTTATGTATCCTTTAGTGATCCTACAATTTGGAACAAAAAGAGCCTTGATTTATGCACTTGCAGTTTCCAAATTTTCTTGTTTATTCTCCTTTTTACTTTCTTGTTTATAAAGTATAGGTGCACAGAAAATGTCTTGTAAGCATAAAAAAATAGGATCTTGAGATTTTGATGAATCTCCACATTCAGATCACATGATCTCTGAGTTTGAAAAGAAAAACATTTTTGAAATTATGTCTCTCTGTGAACTTTATAACTCAAAAAGCAACAACATATATAAAATTTGGTATGTGGTCTTTACATCGTATTTGTAGATTGTTATCAAATTTTAGCTGATATGCATCTTAGATGATAAGCATCATATACAGGAAGTCTATCTGCCCATCCATGACATGTGAACACAGTAATTCAGAAACACTACAAACTAAGTTGCAAAATAAACAGTGCTGGTAACCCTATGTGAGGGGTTACCTCACACTGTTTTAAGAAGGTTTTTGTTATTTTTTCTTGTTTATTTCTCTTAAAAAGAGTAGTTCTAGGACAGCATTCTGGTTCCACTACATCCCTGAAGCTAAATTGGTGAAATTTCTTGTCTCTTTCCTAGATTTGTATTTAATGTTAGGCCAAATCAGTGCATTAGTGGACTGTTTGTCTATTCATGTGCATGTTAATGCGAGATTTCCAAAAAGAAATGACTTATTATATCTGGTCTTTTCATGAAAATCATAAATCTGTCTCAAATTTTAGATCCAATGGGTGAAATCAAGATGCCCAAAACGTATTCTCAGTCTTCTTTACTACAGTATGAAATAAAAAAACATGCCATATTATGGATGTATGTAACAAATTTAAAAAAAAAAAAAAACCACTCCCAGTGCTTTAGTTATTCAGAAAACAGATTATAAGTCTGATATTTTATATTCTTAATTACTTATTAATAAGAACTATAATTTCCTTTTGAATTGATTATTATGTAATGGTCAATTTAAAAGGAAATTATTGTTCTTATTATTGTCCTCTTATTCCTTGCTACACCACTGATTATAATCAGTGGCGTTGTGAGAGTAAGTGGCATCCAGGGCATATTATGATTACTTTTGCCCCTCTCCCAACCTCCATTAGTGGTTCAGTACGTTTAAATGGCACCTGAAGCTATTAAGACAAAGATATTTACTATATTTTTACGACATTGTTCGATATGCTGAATGATATTTCATGAAAATATTGTAGCAATATTGTCGAGCATCTTGTGCTCTTTGGGCGCAGTATTTATTTTTTTGCTTTCTAGTCATATTTGACTTTAAAAAGTGACATAAGCACACTGTTTTCTCCCCCATGGTGCCCCCTAAAATTGGTGCCCGTGGCATCAATACCCTTCCCTTGCTCCCTTGTTGCTACACAACTGTATATAATAGTCCTGTTAAAACAAGTCATTCTTCTTTCCATCCATTCAAATCTGTAGGTACCTAGGACTTCTCAAAGTTTTCTTAAAAAGTGTAATTTCTTCTACTTTGTAAATAATTACAGCCTATCATATGCTATTCAACTGAATAATATGCTTATTATTGTCTGTTTCTGTTCTTCAAGTTCAAATAGTTTCTTCTAAAGTGTTATAACAAATTTTTTAGCAGATTAAAAAAAATAATCTTACATTAATAGCTATGAAATGTGTTTTCCCACAACCAGCACATTGGCCACAACCCTTCCATGAAGCTCATGTTGTATTTTTTTGTGTGTTTTCCCACCAACAATTTTACTTTTGTACAGTTAAACCTGCCCATAATGATATATATTTTTTTAGTCCAAACAGAATTCCTCAATGTATTTTCAACTTGCCTACAGCGATAATCACTTTTTAGATGCACTTGTCTGTAACAATGATTTTACCTCTTTAGAAAGCTGTTACTGTTACAGTACAATCCTGATTATTTTTTTCTTGGAAAATGATACCCCATGGTCCAGAATGTTAGATAACAGTGGAATCAAGGGGGTGGAGCTAGAAACTGAAGCCTGTTGTGGGAGGGAGATGAGGGGGGGAATGCATATATATATGTTTGTTGCCGCCATCTCCGACTAGGCACTGACGAACCTATTCATTCGCAGTTAGCATTTCGGACTGACCACTTGTTCCTTGAAGTTCATTTTGGATGTGGTAAGGCCTTGAATTTATGATGATGTGGCAAAATTTTGACATTTGAAGACATTACCCCAAACATTG
Organism: Araneus ventricosus; assembly: GCA_013235015.1. Lineage (NCBI taxonomy): Eukaryota > Metazoa > Arthropoda > Arachnida > Araneae > Araneidae > Araneus > Araneus ventricosus. The sequence goes on from BGPR01030326.1 coordinate 4,786, forward strand.
TCATTATATGAAGTAAAATTATGCTTACATCTTCCTTTTATGCATATTTTTACTGTCAGTAAAAATTTTAACTGAAATTTCCACTTTAAAGTTCATAAAAATTTAAATTTTATAAAATGCAAATTCATATTAATGAGTATTTGTGAGATGAATCAATAAGTACAATAAAATTAGTTAGTACATGCACACATAATTGTTCTGTGCAAATGCTCAAACTGTCTATAACAATAACCTGTCTATATCGATATTTTTTCAAGGTCTCTACAATGTCATTAGCAACAGGTTTTACTGTATTTAGCTTTTTAACAATAAATTTAAAAGAGTTCTGTTCAAAATGATCATTTCCATCATCTATACATATATATAAAACTCAACATATGTATATAATGTTATTCCTTTAAGTGAAGTGTAGAGGCAGTCGTTAAAGTTCAAAACAATTTATTGCATTTCGAAAATGGGCAAAATTAAATTAGTTATTGAGTACTCAATAATAGATTAAACTTTTAAAAGATTATGGGAACATTAAAGCCATGGCCAGGAGTAAAGAATTACGCCTAAAACGGCGTGAGCTGCTTAGTGCGTTGCATGATTACAAAAGAGGAAGTTACATAGACGCGGCGAGTTTTTATAGTACCGAAGTTGAGGCTCGAGAAATAGTGCGACTCTTGCGAGTCCAGTTAAAGTAAGAGTGCTTTTATGATAGGATTGAAGTAGAAGTAATTCGTTCGTAATTAAAAATTAACTGTCGTTCAAAAGGATTTATTTTAAAAATGGGAAAATTCGTAAGTCATTACATGTATGTATATATGTTTGTTCCAGCGTCACTTCCGAATGGCTAAAGGGATTTTCATAAAACTTGGTACACATGTTCCTCATTAACCCACCTGAAGTATAGTGGGGATAAATAAAGTCCTAACACAGTCCCTCTGGGTAGGGTGGGGCAAAGTCATCTAAATGCATGCTGTTGTAAAGTGAAGCGAGAAGTAACCGCCACCAGGCGGCGATGTTGTTGCGTCAGCCTGCCAGCTGACGGATGTAATAGAACTACTTGTGATCTCGGCGTTGCCGTATGTTTTATGTGTATCTGTGTTTGTGTCGTCCATTGTCAATAAACGTATGTGTCTGAAAGGCTTTTAGTCTTATTTGGCCAAAGTACCCAGCATCTGGTAGATGCAAGCCCCATAAGATTTATGAATTCTATGAGTCTATGTTAAATGGTTTTCGAACACATGCAATAGAAAGGCATCTGGACATGTTTAGCGATTTCGATGAAATTTGGTATATATGTTTCTCATGGGCCAATTAAAAATACTGTAGGGTTAAATAAACCCTAATCCAATCGCCGTGGATGGGGTGTGGCAAAAGTCGTTTAAATGTATCAAATGAGCCGACTGACGTAAGATTAGATACGGCTGGATCGATTTTGATGAAATTTGGTTCTATGTTCCTTATCGGCCGACATGAAGTACTGTAGGGGTCGACATGCCCTAACACAGCCCCCTAGGTTAGGTGGGGCAAAGTCACCTATAAACACGCAGCAAAAAGTCCGCTGGACATACTTAACGATTTCGATGAAATTTGGTTTATATGTTTCTCATGAGCCACTAAAAATATTGTCGGGTTAAATAAACCCAATCCCCGCGGGTATGGTGGGGCAAAGTCGTTTAAATGTAACAAATAGGCCGATTGACATGGAATTTGATACAGCTTGATCGATTTTGATTAAACTTGGTACATATGTTCCTCATTGGTCGATTTAGCCCTTTATAAGGGCGTTGGAATATACTTCCCACCATATTCATCCATTTTTAAATGCATTTTTTAAGGTTGGCGCAAGTTCTCGCCAAATTTTTCGATGAAACAAAAACCTGGATGCTCCAGTTTCCTATCTCAAACCATAACGAAGTGTCTTGACTTGGTAATTAATTATTAATCAATAAAATTAATTAACAAAAATGTCATCCAATAAGCTAAATGGATTTCTTTTCTTAAATTAATCTCAATACCAAAGTTATTTTGTTATACCACTACTAGAAAAAAATGGCCTTATAAAGGTTAAAAGTACGGTAGGATTAAATTCTCCCTAACCCAGTAACTCAGGAAAGTGTGGGGCAAAGTACTCTAAATACATGTAACTAATAGGCAAGTTGACATGCTGTTGGATAATTTTGACGTAATTATGCACATATGTTTCTCATTCGCTGATTTAAAAAAAACTACAGTTGTAAATAAACGCTAACCCAATCTATGATGGAGGAGAGAGGGCAAAGTCGTTTAACCTTCTGTGGACGACTGTCACGCGAGTGTGCTAGCTGCTTGGCATAGTCTCTCCCGACTGTTACAAATACGTGCCGGCTCTTGTGGCTTTTTGCTGCCATCCGACACGTCGGCGTGGCACCAGGTTTAGTGCAATTAGGCTTAACTAGAAAAGGCCCTCAGCAGCCACGCGGGTTGGTAACGTCGCCCAGATCGAATCTCACGTTTTCCGCGCGGCCGTCCTCAAAGGGTTAAATACACGTTACGAAAAGCCTGATTAATATGAAATTTGATACGGCTAGGGAAATTTTGAGGAAACCTGTTGCGCATGTTCCTTATTGGCAGACTTGACGTACGGTACGGGCATATAAGCCCTTACCCAGTTCTTTAGGGTAGGATGGGGCAATGTCACCTAAATACATGTAACAAAGGGACTGATCGAACTGAAACTTGATTCACATGTTTCAACATGTCGAATATGGGGGAGGCAACTCCGCTTTAATCTACCTTTGGGATGATAATTGCCGATAATACATGTAGAAATACTTACCTGAAGAGAGTGGTGTAATTTTTATGAAACGTATTTCATTTAATGATTGAGTCACTTGAATTGATGAAATTTTAATCAGTAAAATGATTCCGATGTTGTTCGACAAAAAATACCGCAATGAGAATTCGGAGCTATTGAACACCCTTCTGGCTAGGGTGGAGGTGAGTCATTGAAAGCAATTTTGCAAATGGACCAATTAGAATGAAAATTTTATATCCAGGGTTTCTAAAATAATAAGATGCCCAAGAAATGGAGTTATTATATAGGAAAGAATTGTAATACAGTTTACTTATGATATATACTGAAATGAAAGAAAAGTTGTGTACTATTAATATAAGAATCATTTTATTATTTTTTAAGAAATGTTCTCTCAATAAAGAGATATAAATAAACATTATGTTAGTTATAAAATATTCTTCACTTTATTGTCTCCCACAAGATTTTGACGTGAAAATGATTGAATGAACGCCTGGTATTCTGATAGTTCTATATATTCATAACAAAATGTAAATAGTCTTTTCAACTGATTTCTGAAATTATATACCATTATGGGGTTCTTACCAAGAATTGTAATAAATTTGTGTAGAAATCTGATGTTTTATTGATGCAATTTTGTTGGAAAAGGTTGTTTGATTGTTAAAGATCTTTAATGAAAGCCATATGCTATTGTAGAAGATTTTCAATTATTTTGTATTTTAATTTTTATGCTGTTGATCTATCTTTTCCTACGAATAATTTTGAACAGATTGTGAAGTTTTTAATTATGGTTAACTGAAATCTGCGCCATATATTAAATAATACACTTAGAGTTCACAACTGATGTATGAAAAATATAATAAAAACAGTTTTGAAAAAATTACTTTTTTTAGTGTACCAAAAAGTAGAATTTTTTTTTATTTTAATTATTTTCTACTTTTTATCTTTAATTTATAATGTAATATTATAAATATTATCGAAATTTAAATCAAATTTTTACTCAAATTCACTCTCATTTGGCACCACTCACAAGTGATCAAAATGAGATTAAATTAATCTATTAACTAATAATTAAGCTCTGAAAACATTATAATAGCGTATTTTCATTGCGAATTCTGTCTTACCGCCACGAGAAAAACCCTAGACACTAGACATCTCGGTGGCGGTCGTTAGGGAAACGGGATACTCCATTGCATTTTGGGGGTGAAGAAAAGGGCTTCATTTCGTTTGGCCTGCGGAAGTCTTATTTCGCTTTGTACTTCGGTCGAAAACGAATGCTCGCCTAACGAAGAGCGTTAGTTTGCCAAATATTGCGGTTGATTTTATATCCGTTTCCCTTCTTTCTTCGGCTCGTCTACGTGAGGCAACCCTGTTCAGGGTTTTTCTCCTGGCGGTAGGTACAAAATTTCGGATTTCTAGCACATGAGAAAGTGAGTGAAAAATCGATTACAAAATTCAATCTTTACAGGCAGGGATCAAATCAACTTAAATAAAAGTGTATAGAAAGTGAGAAAGAAGCCATGAAATAACATATGTGTAATTAATTTTGCATGTGCCAAACAACTGATTTTCTCTGTAATTGGCTTGCAGTTTGATGAGTATTTGCAACAAACTTCCTATTTTGCAGTACCAAGGCCATGAGCAGGGGCCGGTGGGGCCTGTGGCTGCGCCGCCTTGGCAAGAACTTCCTGTACAGTGTTCCAGTCACTGTGGCTTTCCTTGACAGTGTTGGATATGTGGCCAAGGTGGAAGGCATTTCCATGCAGGTAATCTCACTTTATATGTGGAATATTCATGCTTTTCATTCTTTTTTCAATTCTTTATTCATGTGGAATAAAAAAAATAATCCATCTAATAGTTTAAATTATGTCCTCTTATTGTCAAAATGAACAATTTGTATGGATTTGAGTTGGTCTTCAGATGTAACACAGTTTGTCACCTTCGTCAGGCGGAGGAGTTTATCATCAGGCATGGATCATTTGATCCCACAATCAGGTTCAACTCAACATCGGTTGGCCTGTTGTTTCTAATCGTCAGGCTCGAAGATGGAGGTCCATCAGAGGCCGTGCGCTTCGTAAAACCTCTCATCGCCGTGTGTGTATTGTAACTTCTAGGCCTGCGTCGAGGTCAAGTTAACTTTACAACATGTGTAGAGGTGCGATTTACTGGAATAGTGGCCGAGGTATTAGGTACGTAGAACTATTGACACTTAAAATGCTTCATATTAACAAGTACAATGCTACACTACTCGGCTTCTCAACCTATCATGCCTGATTCCACATATATATCAAAAGTACTCCATTGTGAGAAAACACAGAGCTGGTGACACAGTCAAAGAATGACTACTAGGTAACAAAATAGAATAACAACTAAATTAAAATCATAAATTAAATCATAACATTATTAAACACGCTAGTTGTGTGATGATACAGAAAGAAGAGAGTGAACAGAAATAATCATAGCCTTTAAGTACTTCAACAGGCTGCTCGCTATTGGTCGATAGGTGACATCACAAAGAGGGCGGATCCGATCTGCATGCAATTACAATTCGAGACATTGCCAGATGCTGCGATGATGCCACAATGTCTTCAGATGTATTCTTTTAGATCAGGGAATTTTAAATTTGAGCATTTAAGCTCACTTCTTCGGCAAAATGATTCTAAAATGCATTTGGTAATAAAAAAAGCTTTTAAAAAGCATACTTTTATTACTCTTCTAAGAAGTATAATTTTTACTTTCTCATATACGAAGTAGACTAAGAGAAAGTATTGTAATCGTCAAAAAATTCGAACTCGAGATTTTGACGAATCTCCACGTTTTGGACCTCCCTCAGTCCGAAAAACATCTGTGTCTGTGAACACGATAACTCGAAAACTATTAGAGCTACGGGGATGAAATTTGGTATGTGGTCATTAAACATAATGTGTAGGCTTCTATGAAATTTTGGACAAAATCCGTCAACGGGAAGTCTGTCTGTATGTCCGAAGTCATGCGAACACTATAACTCAAAAACTTGAATAGCTAGATGGATAAAATTTTGTACACAGTTTTATCATCATGAATGTAGGTCCGTATAAAATTTTGAGCCAAATCCGTCAAAGTGTTGACTGTCTACCGGTCTGTATAATTTACTTTTGAAGAGAATCCGTTATCTCCACGCGCATGCTTACTGGAAGAACGGAACGGAATTTGATTACGGAGTAGTGAATTACGTCAGTTTGTCCTTGAGCCGGTAAGAGAGGAAAATCGTTACGCATCTCTTTGAATTTCATTCTTTGCCTAGATATTTTTCAATCACTATAATGAAAAACCTTCTGATAGTCATTGGATTCTTAGTAACAATAAGTTCGAATTTTTTTAGCCACGCGGGGGAAGGGGAAACGGCACCTTTTTGGGGAGGTATACGAGAAAGTTTAGGGGAGAACACTCCCGCTGGTTTGTGTTAATTATTCTCTAATTTTTACTCTTTGATTTGCAATTCGTTATTGTAAGTATTATGGAATATTGATAACAATTTTTCTCAAATTCACCACCAGGTGGCACCACACATATAGAAAAATTTAATTAATCAGTTAATTGATAATAAATTTCTGAAAGCATTGAAATAATGTATTGTTACCGAAGTGTACAAAATTTTAAACCTTTTTAAATATCATTTTCATGAAGGACCTCTTGATTTTAGTTGAAACATTTTTTTTTTAATTTAAAAGATGTGCAATCAAATGTATATGTAGATAATGATTTAATCGACAACAGTGTAAATAATTGGATATAAATATATGTCAAATTTACTGATCGTTTCAAAATGCCAAGACTAGCACTTTTGGACGATTTTACTCTGGAAAGAGGCAACAGGCAATGAGTAAGATGAGCGCATTTCCGATGTTTTTTGTTAGTTCATGCTAAGTAAAATGTAAACATCTCCCCCTCCATTTTTCACTTTATCCCTATTTTGGTGAGATCAACTTCGCCTGGCGCATGCGCAGAAGCTCGGAGGGTTTCGGAATCCGAGAATCATCAATACTGATGTTTTTCTGCAGTTTATTAGATTCATTTCATGATCAATTGCCACCTTTTCTTTCCTTTTTTTGTGTTTTGTGGTAGAACATACTTTAAATTCTTGTCAGTTTCTTCCAGTCTTCATGCTTGCAATAAGCGCACAGTGAGTATCATGACTAATATCTAATTAACAATTTTTTTATCACAATTCTGTAAACTTAAAAAAATTAATTTTTACATTATTTTGGAATTTCACCCACTGCACATACAACTCGCTCAAAATAAATTATTTGTATCTTTTGGCAGCTAGTTGATCCCATTTACTAGGATTTCCCGCTTCTGGATAAGTCTTTCTTTTGTCTGCTTTTCACAGGGTAAGACTTAAGAACAAGGTGCGGTTTCTCGCCAAACTGGGAAATTGCGCCAACCATCCAAAAAGTCGCCAAATATCCGCCATCTTGAATGGTGTCAAGATGGCAGCGATTCTAATGACAGCCGTAACAAAAAAATGTACATAGTAAATAAAATTGGAAATAGTACATAAAATTGCAAATACTGCATAAGATTGTGTGAAATTTAACATGAATTTTCTGACATTCTGGCACAAACTAGAAATTCTGGCAAAGTTTTAGGGTTGCCAACAAAATGAAGAAGGTTACCACATTTGGCGATAAATCAATTTGGCGCGGGAAAAAAATTCAACTTGGCGGACCGCACGTTGTTCTTAAGTCGAGCCAAAATTTTGACATATAAATTGAAACTTTGCTTTAAATAAAATTTTTCATATTGAACTATTTTTATCACATGCTGGGGATATAGAGTTCTTCATCTTTGTGTAAAATTTTATTGAAATTGAAGAGGGGTGTGATGTGCAAAGTATCACCTGTTAAAATGACCTTTTCTGTTAGTAAAACAAAAGAAAAATGTTTGGGAAGCATAGTAATGAAATAGTCCATGATAATTCTTATCTTATTAAATTTATGGTCCGGTGGATTGGAGCTACTGGATATTCAGCCTGGTTGGAAATCCAAACTTTCGACAGCGCCGCTCCAATTCTCATCGTTGTTTTTTTGCACTGACGACCGGTTTTGGCGTGGAGCGGTCCAATTTGCATGGAGTGGAGTGTTCGTGAATGCCCATCCTGTAGGCGGGAATAGACTTGCGAGTTGAACGTTTCGCAGGTCGGGACGGCGTTTTCAGCGCCAGTGTTGTAGTCGCAAAATAGCAGTGCCGGAACGCTCTAACCTGGGTGACAAAAATCGTGCTGTTTTAATGACGTTTTCACAATTTTTTTTTATTACTTATTTCTCGTGGGATAAAAAATAAGTTCCGACTGCACTACACCATTATTCAGCGCCGAACGAAGGGTTTCCGAACCGTTCGCGACGATTCAAATCCTGTTGGTTTTTCAGCGAACATAAAGGCATTCGCAGTAGGGATGGGAGAAAA
>BGPR01030328.1:0-18732 GCA_013235015.1 Araneus ventricosus
AATATAAAGGTTTGTATATTTTAGTTCTACTTGCCTTTTATACAACATCTGGTTCTTGAAATTGAATTATCTTTTAAATATTTTATATAATTTCCTGTTTCATATTATGTCTAAATTGTTTTTAAATTGATAATATTAATGGAGTGAAGCAACGAACTGATGATAAATATTGTAAATCTAATTCTCTTATTCTTTTTTCTGTTCTGTACTTGTTCCAACTCTTTACAGTTGTAATGAATTTCTTAGTCCCAATTAAGTATTATTTTTATTTTTACTCTTAAATCTAGTGACTGTTTTATTTGAAATCAACTGGGTTGCCTATACTTTTTGTTATGTTTAATTTGAATTAAATATCTTATATATAACTTGATATTCATTTAAGATCAAAAGTAAAATGTTTTTAAAAAGTTGTTATTCGGTCGCCGAATATTCAGTCTGAAATTTGGCCAAATATTCGGCCAAATCAATATTTGTTACATCGCTAATAGTTATTCTATGAAATAACTGAATTATACGCTTTGACGGTTACACATATATTGTATTGGTTTCAAAAAACTCTTTATAACTACATGTTAGAAAAGTGAAAGAAATCTCTAGAATCTTGGCAAATTTTGGCCTTCAATTCCAAAATCTGATAAATTATGGGTTTGCTGTATTTATTTTTATGATACAGTGACATAGATATAGTATGGTCTGAACATAATGTATACTTGTACTGAAATGAAAACTCGAAGTAAACAATTTAAAATTAATTTTAAAATATTGTGTATTTGCAAAAAATTGAAAAAATGTTGTGTCAAATAAAAATGTAAATAAATACTGAAATATTTCCTTACTCCTTCTAGATTATAAGAAAATTTAAAATCGGTTAACGATATTATAAAGTATTAATAATATTAACCCACGAGGAAGCGCAAGGGGTGTCCGATACCCCAAGCGACGTAAAATGTGAAAAATACTGACTTCCCTTTAGTTGAAATGAGTCAAATCCATGCTGGCTGCCTTTAAGGTCACATTCAAGACACAGAATGTGATTCAAGAAAAAATCTTTTTTTTTTTATTGGAATTCACCATAAGGGTATGAAACATCTCCTTGCGCGTCCTCGTGTCAGGTTTCTTTGTTCAATTGAGTGATCGTATTAGGGACAGAAAAATATGTTGTCTTATTGTTTTAGGTTTCAGTGAGGAAACAAGTGGATTCAGGAATATTTTATATTTCTAAAATGAAGATTTTTGTGGATACAAGTCTTTTAAACTGGATAATAGTTTAAGTGAAAACGTCAAGGGGTTGATGGAATTATATTATTCTTTACATAATATAACTGTAGTCACCAGTCATGAACTATTGGGGGAAAAACTTAAAATTGTAGAAACTATTCTGAAAAATAAAAGTGTATTACGCACTAAATTTATTGGCCCTAAAGATAAAACCCATCAGAATTCTTATTTGGGTTTCTAAAAAAAAAAAAAAAAAATGGTTTCCTGTGACCTAAGAAAATTAGAAGCAGTATTTTTCTATCCAAATTGTATAACGATTATTATATTGGATGATTCTTTACTATAGAAAATGTTGGAAAACATGTATGTAAGAAATATACTTTTCTTATGTGTTCGCAATGTGCTGAATAATAAAATTTATTATTTACTAAATTTTTCTTCTAAAAATTTGAAAACTAGAACTGTTTGCATGAATCATATGGAACAAATATAGCATAAAAATATTGTTAGTTTCTCTTAAATAGCAAAATAACAAATCATGGTGTCTTACCCCACCTTGTTCGTTACTCTTGTTCTCCCGGATTAAAGCTACTTCATCTGAAAATAGGGTTCCCACTGTCCATGAAAATCCTTGAAAGTTCATTGAATTTTATTTGTCTTCCTCACGTCCCTGGAAAAGTACTTGATTTTCGTTGGGTCCTTGAAAAGTACTTGGAAAAATAAGCAACATGCCCATCCAATACTTTGGGGTCAGAAGAGAAAAACAGTTTGTGACTTGATTTTTCCTTGAGAATTCCACCACCAGAAAAAGGGTGTTTGTATGGGAATGCTGTCAATCATCAATATTTTCTCTCTTTGTATGTTCAAACAAAGCTTAGCTTAATTTGACAATACAGCAATAGCTATAGAGGGTATTTCTCTATCGAGTAAAAGAGCCCTGCAATTTTCCTAATGCATTTTGAAAGTAACTGATATATTTGAACAGAACTTTGTTTTAAGAGCCAATAACTGGTTTTCTCTGCAATAGAAATCTGTTTTCAAAATCTATATTAATTAATTTCATAGATGCAGGGAAGTCTGTTCATGTGAACACAATAACTCAAAACCTTAAATAGCTAGATGGATATAATTTGGTTCACAGTTTTATCATTAGAATTGTATATCTGTATCTAATTTTTTATTTGAAAAATAAAAATGCAAATGATTAATTTTTTTTAAATTTAACATTCACATGTAAATTTATATAAATATGTAATTTTATGGCCCTTGAATTTTCTTAAAAAAAGGTCCTTGAAAAATCCTTGAATTTTTTTCCTCAATAAGAGTGGGAACTCTGGGAAAATGGAAGTACAGTATTTTCTAAAGGCTCTATCCTAAACATTTACTGGGGGCCCATACTGTTTAAGTATGCCACTGATATGATATATTCTTTAATTCATTTATTTTTCTTAAGAAGTGGCAGTTTCACATGTATAATATTTTGAGAAACTTTTATTTTTAGAACTCAGTTAAGGCCTTCTCATGGTTTATAAAAGGGAAGTCTTTAAGGTGAAGCTAACAAAATTATTATAATGTTAATATTTAAAAGATGGGAATTTAATTGGTTTATTTACTTTTCAGGTTTGGAAATTTTTATTATGAGGAAAGACTGACTCAAGAAAGAAGCATTTTTAATTAATTATAAGTTGTGAGTATAAATTTCTCTGTATCTCTGCTTTTTATGAGAGAAAACTTTTTATCGTGAAACATTTCCCCTTCGCACTGCACCAAAAAGAAAAACATATTCATTATACTAGTTGCCTTTGGTGACCAGCTAGTCACCTATGATATTTAGTTCTGAAAACCACCAATATCTTTCATGTACACATTACATACATTAAATAATGAATGTGAAATAAATATTGTATGTTTAACATCATACACATAAAAGAGAAAAAAATAAATAATATGTATAAGCTATTAAAATTAGATACTTTTTAGTTAGGAATTTTTCATTACACTTAAGCTATGAAATACGATTGTTTTAACAGAGTTTTTAAATGTTTGATAAACAGCTAATGCTCGGCAATTTATATCTTATTTGCAATCTGTTTCTCAATAAATACCATCTATACTTCTTCTATTTATACTATATATCTTTGCATCATCTCAATAAATACTTACTATAAGAAATTATATACAGAGAATGAAAGCACATTGTAAATGTTACACACCTCAAATAAAATATGCAATTTTGATCTTGAACATCAATTTCGATATGCAAGTCATAGCGACTACCTATCTGGTGACAGTTAAGTCTATTATCACGCTTGATTAAGCTTTCTGTTTGATGCCTATTTTTATCATCTTAATTTCTTTTACGTCTTCTTTCTCCTGACTGAATGCAGGTTTTCGTGACATGGCGAGTCCTCTTCTGAGTATTTCTAATAATATTTTGAAGCTCCGTTAATTAGCTAAGCTAAATGTTGAATTAAGTGCAACTGTAAAAACGTTCAATAAAGCAGTTTGCTTACATTTGACTGTTGCCATTTGACAAAAAGTAATAAGGATTTCTGTGCCATGCATTTTAGTGTTTTATTCATATAGATTAAGCTCACGGAAGCACTTTATTATAAGAAAACATTTGTTTTTAAAAAGTTTATACCTCTGTTTCTGGAAAATAATTTATTGAGAATTAGAATAGTCCTCAAAAATAATTAAAAATGATGTCAATATTGGCTGTAATATTTCTCTTGATTTAATACTTGGCCTTCAAGTTAATTCTGAATTAAAATAATTTTGTGAATGCTTCGCCGCAACCTCCATCATTCATTAGAGTTTTAGTGTTACCTTTAGTATCCAAAGCATTTGGTTAAATGAAAACCCTATGTCTCATTTCAACACTAACAAATTTTAGTGAACTGAATCCCACAATTTCTATTATAAAAGGATGTATCTATCACATGAAAAAAAATATCTCCTTATATTCCTTTACATATCTTCTTATAACAGAGAAACCTGCTGGAATTGGGTTCTGTTTCTCAATTCCTTCCTTAACTTTATTGTGCTCAACAATGTGATGGCATATTACAAGAGTTTGGAACCTGTGGCCTTTTTTAGTTTCTTATGTGGCCTTACCAGTGATTTCAATTTGCATTGAATTTATATACTTATCTGTAATATAATGTTAATTGCAGAGCAATAAACTTTAAGATTCTGCTCATGTGGCCTTTTGGCCACCTGCCGAAATTTAATGAGGCCTTTCAAGGCAAAAAGGTTTCCCACCCCTAGCATATTATAATTTCAATATATTGCCATCTTCCTTTTTTCACCTTAAACCTGTGTTTATGCAGTGAGAATTTAAACATTTCTTTCTAAATGTGTGAATCTACATTTTGTCTTTCCATTTCAATACCCATATACCACAAGATAAAGATTCAATTTCTTCTTTATTCAGCTTAAACATTCTCTCGAATGTATTAAACATTGTCTCGGTTCGAGACCTGGTCATTTTGCACTTAGGTGTGAAAGAGCATTCTAACTTTTAAATGTAATGGAGCACACGAGCATCGGCCATAAAATGTATCCAGGGGTTAATGAAACAAAATAATAAGAATCTAAGTGATCAGAATATTTCAAAAATAGATTTAAAAAGTCAAAGTTAATTGATCGCAATGCAACAAAATTTTGCAAAATTAAGTTCTATTTGTTTTAAATTATTTCAGGTTAATTATTCCAAACTTATAATGTCAATGCTTATAAAACATAACCATGCTGTTTATTTGTGTCATATTGAAATTAATGTGAGTTATAAGCCCTAGTATATTGAATAAATTTAGGAAGATCTACAAATGCTTTCTAACAGAATTAATAATGGTAGTTGTGGTATTATGAAGTAATGTTCACTTTCATGATGGTATTGTTCTAAAATGTAGTTTTAAGAATCTCCATGTTTTTCTGAAATTGGAATAATTTTCATTGACTTGATTTTTCTTCTTGCATTTGAACTTACTTGCACTTAACTATTGTCTTATAAACTGCGTTATTGCTAAAATTTTTCAACTTTTTTAGGTAGTAAAGAGTACTTTCAATTGTTCTGTAGCTTTCAGCTCTTAGAATTTTAAAATCTATCAAGGGGAGGGCACGACTAGGGAAATTCAGTTCAGGATGAGACTTGGTATATTAATAGTTTACTTTGAGGGTGTTCATCCATTAAAATGCTAAAACGCAATGGCCAGCCAATTTGGATAAAAATGACCCTTAAACTTTCAGCATAGTTTATATACCAGTAAGTTGTAATCGTTGTAGAAGCACAAATAGCTTGGTCAGTATAGAACTAGAATACAAACTTTGCCCATTGTTTGATCCCACCTCCACATTTTTTCCTTCTTTTTTTGAAAATATTGTTAAAATTAATATTTAAATTAAAAATTTATAAACATCTTTTGTTAAAATATTAATCATTTTCAAGCATTAAATAATTATTTATTCATATGATACATAAATTAGTCATAATTTAATTTTTAAACAGTTAAATGATCATAAAAACAATTTTAATGATATTAAATATAATAATAAGTGAAATTACTATTACCATTATATGTCATTAAATTTTTGAATGATTCCATTAAAGTAATTACAAAATTTTCTTTCTAGCCTTACGGAATGGATTTTGGTTGGGAAAGAATGTATTTATAATTATTTGACTGTTTGAAAATTAAATTAAATTATAACTGTAATATACGTATCATATAAATAAACAGTTATTTTTCAATCAAATGATTAATATTTTAAATTAAATGTTTATAAATTGTTAATTTAATTTGAAATTGTTTATTTCAAAAATTATTTTTAGAAAAGAAAAAAAAAATATTATAAATATAAATTTAATGGTGCTAAAGAATAACTAATGATATTTGCTCTCATTAGATTGAGTAGAAGAATTTCATGAAGATTTTTTCCTTTGTAAATTTTGAAGGTTTTCTACTTTTATTAATTTTTATTTACATTCAAGAGCCAAATTAATAATTCTCATAAGAACATTAGAAATAAAGGAATACTTTGACATATTGCATAATTAATAAAATGATGTAAGTTTCTTTTAAAGATCTATTGGGAAATAAACTTCAGATTTTGTATCATCTTTCTCTATTCAAAAGTTTAATGGATATTTTGTAATTACTCTAATAGAATCATTCAAAAATGTTAATGTCATATAATGATAATACTAATTATTCTTATTATTTAACATCATAAAAATTGTTTCTATGATTATTTACTGTTTAAAATTTAAATTATGACTATAATTCATTTATCATATGAATAAAAAAATTATTTAATGCTTAAAAATGATTAATATTTTAACAAAACATGTTTATAAATTTTAATTTAATTAAATATTAATTTTAACAACACAGTCGAGTCCCGATAATACGAGTTGATCGGGACCGACAGCAACTCGGATTATGCGGGCTACATAATAAAATCAAAGAGAAAAATTCAGTTTTATATATGCACGTTTAACTGAAAAATGGAGAGATAAAATAGTGAAAACTAACGAGCATACAGATTTGTAAATATAAAAATGTATTTTAAATGACATCACACTTACTTGATTGAATGTTTAAAAAATGAATCTAAAGTTGTTTGTTTTTGAGCAGAAAGTCTCTTTCTTGCTGCGTTGTCTTGCAAGCTTTTCAAAAATAAAATATTATTTGGTAAAGCATCTGGTTGCTTCTCAATATAGCAAAGTGCAACATCTAACGCTGCCATGCTTTTTGCATGCAAAATGATCTTCTCTGTTTCATCGTTTAAATTTTCAATTTCATCAATTTCTTCTTCTTCGGTAATCGTGTGAATTATTGCATCGTCAGTAATTTCCTCTTCCTCATCACCGTAAAGCCATTCTTGACACAATTATCTGTTGCTTGAACTTGAACTTGAATTTGTTTTATGGGATTTGAAGCAACAATGATCTGTCACTTTTTCACAGCCGGGTAGTTTCAAAACTGTATTTTTAATTTCAAAATGTTCTTAATTTTTTTTTTTTTTTTGTCTTCGAGGTCTTTAGTTGTCAGGATATTATGCAAGCTGTTCTTTATTGTCTCCGGTTTAATTTTCTCCCATGATTCCGCAAGCCAATACATAGCATTTTTGACATTAATTTTTTTTTGATTTGTTGAATCAAAGATGCAGCATCTTCTTCCAAGGCATGTGTGAGCATAAATTTTTGGTACTTCAATTTAAGATCATTGATAACCCCCTAATCCATAGCCTGAATAAGGCTAGTAATGTTCGCTGGTAAAAACATGGTTTTAATATTTCCACTTTTCAAATCTTATACTTCAGGATGTGACGGGGCATTATCTATCAAGAGAAGTGCTTGCCGCGGAAGCTTCTTCTCTTCTAAATGCTTTTCTACTTTTGGTACAAATACATTGAAGAACCATTGTTTAAAAATATCTGTATTCATCGAAGAGTTTTTTTGGTTCGTATAAGAAACTGGTAGAGCTTGATAGCAATGTTTTTTAAAATACTTGGCTTTTTCGATTTTCCAATCGCCAATAAGCGTAGTTTGTGTGACCCCGATGCATTGGAACAACACTTCACAGCTAATCTTTCTTTGCTTTGTTTAAAGCCAGGAGCAGATTTTTCACTTCTTGAGACTAAGGATTTAGTAGGTAGTCGCTTAAAGTTAAATCTTGTGTCATCACAGTTGTACAATTGCTCTTCAGTGAGATTTTCTTTTACCATTAAATTGTTTAATTCAGTACGAAACTCATTTGAGCCTCAAAGTCCACTGAAAGTTTCTCTCTGCAAATAGTCATCTGATGAACTCCATACCTTTTTTTCCATCTGTTTAACCACCCGGTGCTGGCAGAAAAATTGTCGGCTTCTTTCATTTTTTGGCAAAAATATATGGCTTTTTCTTGCAACATCAGACCAGATATCAGCATACCCTTAGCCCTTTGTTGAGAAAAACATATAAAGAGAGCCTCACTTGTTTTTTTATAATCACTTTCGGACATTGTTCTTCTGTTTTTTAAACAATCATTGTGTGTTAGATCTCCGGCACCACTCAACTTTTCAATTTTTGCACATTTCCTTCTCCAGTCACCTACTGTCACTTCTCCAACACTTAATTCCTTTAGAAGTTTTTTTTATACTTTCTCCCACATCTAATCATTTTACAATTCGTCTTTTAACATCTAATGAAACACACGTTTCCTTTTCTCGCTCATTCTTCTCACAAACTTATCATCTTACTTCTATGAGTTCTCAAACTGGAATGATACACTCTGCTTTGGGGGTGTGACACCCTTTAGCTTGGTCGAATAGCAAAATGGGCTAACCCGAACCAGAATGGCAAGTGGAGAAGAAAAGCGAAAATTCCAAGAAAAACTGATCGCCGTCTCAACAGGCAGGTGACAAATTTTAAGCATTTGCGAGAGGGAAAAAAGTGTTAATTATTTTTCCAGTGACAGCTAGTGCTACTATGCAATTTTTTATTACTTTTTTTAGCTATCTTAGATTAAGTGGGGCTCGCATTAACAGGATTCTACTGTATTTTCAAAAAAAAAAAAAAAAGGAGGCGAGATCGAACCCTGGGCAAAAAGTTTGTATGCTAGTACTATACTGACCAAGCTATTTGTGCTTCTACAACGGTGACAACTTACTGGTATATAAGGTGTACTGAAAGTTTGAGGGCCATTTTCTCCCAATCGTCTGGCCATTGTGCTTTAGCATCTTAATGGATGATCACCCTCAAGGTAAACTATTAATATACCAAGTCTCATCCGAACTGAATTTCCCAATCTTTCCCTCCCACTTAAAGTGGATTTCCGCCTGCCAGTTTTAGCTCTTTTCAATTTAACTATAATTAATTTATCTTAAATAGTCCATTGAGTTAATAAAATAACTGCTTTTTCATTAGCATCATGTGTTTGTACTGCATTTGCTTTTAAAAAATTAAAATAGAGTCTGAGCTTTACTGCTACAAGTTTACTTCTTAGAAAAATCCATCACATCAACATAAGAATTTTCATATCAGAACCAAATTTAACGTATTATGGTCTTAGAATCATCTTCTGTTTAGGTGGTATTGAAATTTAAAGAAAGTATTGCTACCTTGTATGCTATTGACAGTCGTTATCTCAGATTATTAGATAAATACAAGGGTCCATGGTTTAACTTCAGAATGCAGCTTGCACCTTGCTTGCTGAAGAATTTTCTTCAAGGTTATTTTAAAAAGAGGTTATTTACTAGAATAATTATATATAATTCCTTTCCCATTAATAGTAATTAAATTTTTGTTTTTGGTCACTACTGATCAGTTTAGTTTCGTACAAAATTTTCTTAACTGCAAAGTCTTCAAATCTGGTTTATAGAGTAAATACAAAACAATAGATTAAATTTTGGTTTCTGAGTAACCATTCAATCATTTTAACTTATATATATATATATATAAGATCAGGCTTTAAAAAGGTGAAATGCAGTCCATTTTGATCATGGAAGAGACAATATTTGCTTAAATCTTCTTTTATTCAGGCATTGCGTTATTTCTTCATAGGTAAAGTATTTAATTTTTACATAGTTCCATGACCAGTATTCAGAAGGTTACGCCTGAGTGGCGGATTGTTGTTGAAAGCTTACATGCTGGCGTGAAAAAAGGTAGAAATGAATGCGCAGAATGCTTAAGTACCCGGAAAAGGGAATTTCCCCTTTAGAATCACGTGACTTGAAAAGAAAGTTGTAGTGCGTTAATTATGATGAAAGTAGAAGTATTTAAAATGAGGTGTCGTTAAGATTATTTAGGAAAGTTAAAAAATTAAAATATCACATATATATATATATATAAAATGTATTCGTTGTTGTAGTCGTTAAATAAAAAACAGGCTGAGTTATATTCTAATTTTCATTTTATTATGGGAGAGTGACGGAATGTACGTACATCTTCGTTTAAGTTTTAAGCCAAAAGTGAACAGAAGATCCCTGCTTTTTCTCAGGTAGGGATATAACAGATAGACATGTGATCAAAGTGAAGGGAATAATAGCTATTTTTAGTATATTACGTAAGTGTTTTAGGGAAAATGCATGGCGGCAATAAGTCGCTGATTTCGCGAGTTGTGTGCGCGTGGAATTGATTAAAATATTCCTGTAGTTATAAATATGCGAAAACGAGAGATTTAATATACCTCCAGAGCGGGAAATAGAACGAAATTGGAGTTTAAGAAAAGTTATTTTGGAATACATTAAGACTTTAAAATATATAATAGTAGAATTTGAAATAAAATTAAGTGAGATTATTACATATATATATATATATATATATCAGGGTGTTTTTTTTTGTGTGTGTGTGCTCAAGTTGAGAATATCTCCATGTGCATTTCTGTATGAATTTTTCAAAGATTCTGTATATCCCTTTGCATTTCATGAAATTAATCTTTTACTCAATCACACAAAACAATGTTTGTAGTTCATTATTAATTTTCTCATTCCAAAATAACCCTTATGTAACTTCAAAATAGGATATTAATTTTGCAAAATCATACAAAATAATATTCATTTGAAGATGACGTAAAAATCATTATGAATAAGAATTATGGACCATAAAGCTTGTCAACATTGCGTTAAAACACATTTAACTCACTCAGTCTTTGCCCCTGCTTGTTTAACTCTACAATCACATGACTTTTCATTTAATCAAGTGCTATTTAATATGAAAGGACAAATGAATGATGGTGGGCAGTTTTTCTTCTATTGGTTATCTCGAAGCAATGTTAAGGTGCCTAAATCAAAGAATAATATTTATCCAATTTTTATGCATTGTCATTATTTTTTACAGATTTATTTAGACTTTTTATTGATTATTTTTGAGAAAATAGAGGCTCAGACTGTTTTCACTTCCTTTACTTTAAAAATTAAATATTTTTGTTTAATTCATGCATCAATGAAAACACCATTTCAAGTATATTTTTGTTTGAGTTCCAAATGAATTTTAATATTTTTCTTTAATTTGCATCAAGAAGAGGACACTATATTAAATAATACATTAGTTAAAATAGCTATTTCCCTAACTAAGTAAACTTTTTTTAATGTTAGTTCCTGCCTTTTTTTATTGTTGTAAATACTACTCTGCCACCAATTTGTGAGGAATAGTAAGGCAAAATTCTCATAAGCAAAGATGCTCTTTCATTATTATGATGCACACTTTAATGTTTAATATGTAATAAGTACAAATGTGTTGATGAATATTAGAAAGTCATCTTATAATAAAGTTTCATATATTATTAAAAATGTCTGCATTTAGGAAGGATACATTAAAAATTAAATTTCATTAGTTATATAGAAAGTACTTTGTTTTATAAAAATGTATAATAATCATTAGAAAATAAAGGAAAAATTATATATTATAAATGCTTGTTTCTGATCCATTTTATTATGAATTATTTCTGCTCCAGTAATTTATAGACATCCCATGTTTAGATGGTATCTTTTTCTTTTTTTCTTTCATTATCCTTTTTTATATGAAATAAATTTAATGCTTTAACATCAATTCATGTGATGTCACAATCACATGATAAATTTAACTTTTCATGCAATCTAAAGATGTACTAAATAATGTAGTTCATCATTTATCTAGTACATCTTATTCCTCTTTACTGTTAAACATTCATTTTAATATTTCTTTTTACGTATCCTGTCTTTGTGAAAATATTCAGGGTTTGACTTTAATTATCTGATCCCTAGTTGTGCATAGAAACAGGATCGTATTTTAGCCATATTAGTTTCTATATAAGTTACCATACCATTTGTTAATTGATTGTTCGGCATGAAAATATTTTTGTCTAATTTTAAATTGGTAATATGCTATCATTAAAACATGTATCTATTTATATTTATCCCTTGAAAGCCAGGTTTTACTTCTTCACAATTAAGAACAAACATTGATGCATGCTTGTCTTACCTGTATAGATTAAATTTTAATTTTTTGGCAAAAAATTAAAAGTGTATGATTCCATCTAATTCTCATCTCAATGCTTTTTCTATAGAAGCAGTTTTTATAAATAAAAAAATTAATTAATTAATTTTCACAAAACCTTTACTAAAGATTTCCTTATGCTTTAGTATTTGTGAGCATAATTTGAAGTACTTATAACATAATAAATGTTTCAGTTATCACATATCATATGAGCTAGTGACAGCTACATTGTATAAATGTCATGAGCAAGATATATGTATATATTTACCATTAATAACATAAGACACTATTTCTGGAAGAAAAAAATTAATTTTGTAAATTTTAACATCTTTAGATTGTTAATTTTGTAGCATAATTAATATGCTACAAAATTAATTTTGTAGTATAATGATTATGCTACAAAATTAATTTTATAATTCATTTTCAAAGTGATGATGTCAAGGAACCATTTTTATTAGGAATTCAAGATGCTTCCTGTATGTCATTGCTTTGTGCTAGTTTTTCTTCAAAAAAATAGTGTTCTATTTTATTTATTGTAAATATTAATCACTGCAGCGTTAGACAGTGAGCAATTCAGCATTAGCAATTGCACATTCAACTGAGTTACTGTAAATTTTTTTCCACAAATTCTGATTTTGAATTAATTATAGAATCATACTAATTTTTAATTGTGAAAATTAATCTTCTTTGTTTCCTTTATTTGAAAAAAGGTTTTTGATGTATTTTTCATACTGTATTACTGGTTATATTTGTTTCATGCTGTATTACTGATTATATGTGTTTTATAAATATCATATTTTTAAAGTGAAAAATGCTTTTGTATTATATATTATAATGCATGCATACATATAATTACTATCATTCACATAAAATATGTACAGTAACTATTTATTTAATTACCATGAAACCTTCTTTATGCTTCATAGTAGTATTTGCAATCAAAATATGAAGAAAATTTATTCAGTAGTTTGAATTTCTATAGTGAACAAACTATTTATACATTTTTTACAGTATTGTAGAGATAATCCTGTGTTACTTAAGTAAGATCTGTATTCTGCACTGTCACAGATTTGTGAATGTCTTATTAGATTTACTGCAAATACCCACCATCACCAACAGCTTATATAACTTGTTTCATCTGCATTCAATGCTTATTACGTTAACTCACAAGTTTTTCTTCTTTTTTATTTTCCCACATTTCTTGCGTGTGTACTGTTAGCATGGGTATTCAAGAAACTCCATTGAATGCTGACAATCAGACATTCTATTTGTAGTTGACATACTATCTTCCTTCTCCAATTTCAAAATAATGATTTTGAAGTTTCATTTTGATGGATTTCTTGTCATCTAGGGAATCCCTATAATGAACCTCTATCTTGTTGTTAAACAGCCATCGTTTTGTTGCAGAATTATGTTCCTTTCCAGAATGCAGAGTTTACATCCCAATATGTTGGCTCCATTTGGCAAAATATATGACACCTGAAGATCGAGTAGTAACATTCTGTGAAACCGTTCAACAATATGTGGCCTATAATTCCAGTGCAAAGAAATGATATTAATTTGCTGGCCTTTAAATAGGCCACACAAATTTTTCATGAATGCTTGTTTTTTGGTGAAAAAAAAGTCCATTTGCTTATCTTAATATAAATAAAAGTCATTGTGGGTATGTTCCACATCTCCCCCTAAACTACTACAGCATTTTGACCAAACTTTTCACACTTATTATTTAAGACAAGAGGAAGATTATTTTCAACTTTTCGAAAGTCCAAAGGTTAATTAGACAGTCAGTTAATTAGAAATTAACCGAAACCGTTTTTCCGTATTAACTTCGGAGCAAATTATCACCCCACCAAAATATTTTTATACCATCTTAAAGTTCAAAATTTTACCTTTTCAATGATATCAATTTTATATCTGTGAAATGTTTCTTTCAACTTTTATTAATTTTTCAAAATTTAATAAATAAATTATTTCAGCAGACGATTTTTAAATAAAGCAAATTTAATGATACTTCATTGCTAGGCAACAGTGAAACTTTGAACAAATTTCTTTTTATTTCTGTAAATATTTTAAAAAGAAGTGAAAGATCACTATCGACTTTAAAAGGCCCAAGAGTTAATTAAATTTTTTAAAATTAAAAATTAAGCAAGATTTTGCGGGGGGGGGGGGTTGTGATATTTTTTGAAAGTGTTATGCTACAATAACTATTTTTATACTATATTAAAATTTAAAAAGTAGCTTTTCAGAATTTTCATTAGCTTCACAAGTTTCATTGGTGTTCAAAATTGTTGCTCTCATTTCAATAATTTTTTTTGAAAAATTCAATTGTGTATAAAATTCACAATTTGTAGCAATGTATTTTTTGTTAAAAAAACAAGAATACGTATGAAGAGCTGTTGCTAGAACATATAAACAAAATTCTGGAAGAATACTAAAGAGTTTAAAAGCAGACGATTCATAATTTATATTGGGAACAACTATTGATCTGGTTTATTTTGATGCTTTTTATTAATGAAAAATTAACTATTTTATTAATTGATCCAAAACATTCACCAAAATCCTTCTTATACTTCACCATTTATGAACGGAATTTGAAGTAATAACGTTTCAGGCAATAAAGGAATTTTTGTATTATAATTTTCTATACAGAAATAGTTTTGTCATTAAAAATATTAGACATAAAAGTGTTTTAATCCCGAGCAACTCGGGCATAATAGCTAGTATATAATAATAATTTTAGCATATTTTATGTTTTAATCACATGCCCTACACTCCAACATCACTTAAAATTTTTCAACACAAAATTTAGTATTAAAGGGATATTGAGGTAATATTCTTACCAAAATAATTTTGCATTTTGTAGAATTCTTGGTTTTTACAATTTATTTAGATTTTACTGTTATTGAAAAATTTTCTTCCTCTGTTTTCTATTACTTTACTCTTACTGATTTTTAATTTTTCATTGTGAATATTCCATTTTCTTAATCTCTCATTTGGCACAATCAATTTTCACATTTTTATGCATTATTTCCTTTTATACAGTTTAGATGTGTTTTCTATGTGCTTGTTGCAATTTGGTGGAACAGTAGCTCCTATGCCTCCAAACCCCATGCAACTAACCAATCACTTCATGACTTTGTCCACTAAACATTCAGATCATTCCTTCATATTATATTCTAGAGAACATTCAACTTTAGTTTGCTAATATGTTTAATTATTTCCTTTATGTGTTTTAGTGACATAGTTGAAAATACTCATTCATAGTGCAACAGAGCTAATCAGTCATTTGAACTCATGAACTTCTGTGGCTGCTTTACAGCGATCTTTTCAAGCATACACTTTATTTCAAAAATATGTAACCGAAAAGGCAGCTGTTGTCTTCTTTAAATGCATTACTTTTTTCCTGTATACTTCAGTTTTTTTAAATTTATTTGCCTATGGGTCTCTGTTTCATTTCTTCCAAATCATTTTAAATGAAATGGATGTAATTAATTCTAGGCTTTTTAGCCAAATATTTCACCTTAGAATTTCTTCATTCCAAATTTGGATTTATTTTCTACAGTATGACAGAGCAGAATCATTTCAACATTGCTTTATCGGTTTTAATTGTTTCTATAATGTAGATTAAAATTATGTCAAATATCTGCCAATTTCTTTTTTATCTATGTTTTGTTTATTCATTGTAAAAATCCGTGCATCATTATTTGGCAAAAATGCATTTTCCCCATGATAAGTAACTTTCTAAACGAAAGAGCATTTGTAACATCCTTTGCATTTGAGTTACATTACACGAATGTGTTGCAACCACTTTCTATTGGACCAATTTAGGTATTTTGCTTGCCACAATGCAAAGTTTATATTTTGTTCATATCTTGTGATACAACAAAGGTAGAATTCATTTTTCAACTCGGTAATATTTATTGACTGGCATGCTATCCGTAAATTGAGTGACGCTGAAATCATTCAAAATGCTCTACAAGATAGACCATTGGACCTACTAAATTTGGCATGTAATTACTAGGGTAGTAGGCAGTGCAAAGCTACTTTGAAACCCCTTCTGACTACCCAGTGTCACATATAAGGCAAATAGGTTTTGAGGCACCCTAGATTCACGGGGAGAGCGCCTCAAACACCTGTGTGATAAACCGCCATGATAGTAGGTGCTCGCTAAGAAAGGGTTTTTAAAAATTTTATTTGGATTTTTAAATTAATTAAAAATTAATCTAAACTTGAACGTTTTCCCCCAATAACTTCAAAGCATATAAATGTATAAAAACCATTTTACAACACTTTAAAATTTAAGAAAATGAGCTTTTCAGCGAAACCAGTTTTATTTCCATGCATTTTTTCCCCTTTCATTTTAATAAATTTTTCAAAATTAGTTTTAAACTCAATTTTGTAACAATGTTTTTTCTTTATATAAGCATGTACAATGAAATATGAAGATTGTGAATAATCAATATGAATATTTTAATAGCTTTCCTGCTACTAAACAAAAATAAATATTAGATTTTTCAGATTATTACTAACTAATGCTTTAATCAGGGTTCCTACTTCCTTGAAAATTCCTTGAATTTCATTTGCCTTACTCAGGACCGTGGAAAAGTGCTTGATTTTTTGTTGGGTCCTTGAAAAATAAGCAAAATGTCCATCCATTATTTTTTGGGACAGAAGAGAAAATAAATTTTTGACTGGCTTTTTCATTAAGAATTCCACCACCAGAAAAGGGTATTCCTACAGGAAATGCTGTCAATCATCAATTTTCTCTCTCTTTGTATATTGAAAGACAGCTTAATTTGACAATACAGTAAAAGCTACTGAGGGTATTTCTCTGTCGAGTAAAATAGTCCTGCAGTTATTCTAGTGTATTTTGAAAATAACTGACATACTTGAGCTGAATTTTAACCGATTAACCGATTTTCTCTGCAATAAAATCTATTTTCAAAACGTATGTTAGTTAATTTCATAAAGCTTTTTTTTCAGGCCTTCTGTCTGAAATTACGGGATTCAAAACTGATTTGGGTGGATTTAAGGGAAAGGCAATTTTTTATTTCCACAACTCGGCATTTACATTTAACGATTTATCTCTTACAGTGCTGGCGTGATTGTGATGATTCATGACACGTGGTTAGATTTATTGTTTTTATATGGTAACAACTTCTAAAATATTGCTGCAATTGAAATTATTTATTGATCTGATTTTTTCTCTGTATTTGCATCATTTTTTTTTCTTCCACATATATAACTATATACAGCAAAATAAAACTCAGAAATATGTTATGGAGAAAGGAAATATGAAAGAGATACCAGAAGTTTGAAGTCGGAACAAATTAAAATCAAAATATCTCAGAATAAAGGTATGAAAATAAAAGGAGTGTGAAGGAAATAATATTATAGGTATTTCTCCAATTCTAATTTTTCTTTTACCAACATTAAAATAAAAAAAAAAATCTTCAACCGGCAGAGCTCATCATTCGAACCAAAATTGTGTTATTTATTCATTTTCAAGAAGCATTCATTTTTTTAAGTGATTGATTGCTTGTAGGATTTCGGTTTTTAAATTTTGATGAGATAAAGTTATTAATATGTGTATGGGTTTCATATATTTACATTATTATTTCTCGAGGAGCAGTGGCAGATGTGCCTATCTCACCTTCTAGGATATTTTTCCAATTAACTGTTTTGGTTATTACTGAAAAATTGATTTACTGAATATATTCAAATTTTGCCAAAAAAATAATAATGGTACCATTAAAAACTAAGTAATTTAGCAATAATTTTAAAATAGCATGCTTTTGATGAGCGTTCTGATATGTAGAACAAAAAAAATAAGTTCAGAGTGAATTTTTTTATGTGAAGAAGATCTCTTAATTTATATAAATAAATTTAAAACAAAGCTGGTCTTCTTAAATTTTCAGAGATATATTCAATGTATGCAAGGCAAAGCTGTTAGACTTAGCACAGCATTTCTTCCACACACTCATTTGCACGAGCTTTCCCATCCAGTGCTTTTCTTCGAACCACTTTAATTTCTTTGTCAAGAAATGAGTAATTGCAATCACATGTATTGAAAATGAATTTCTGAGGTTTTACTTTCCGCGTGTGTTAAGTATAAAGAGAATCTTAATGTTTTAGATCTCTGGTCCGAAAAACACAATTTTGAATTTATATCTGTATCTCTTTCTGCTGAACACGAGCAGCTGAAAAGCTATGTATGGCTGAACTTAGCATGTACATGGAGGCAGTTGCTCTACTGATACAATATTTTTGTGGCAAAATTAGCATCTAATGGTTGCTGGCTGGCAGCTAACAACAAGAAACTTGCATTGTGATTTTGAAACAGACTTCCGGGCTGTAAATTTTTGCTTTTTTTAATTGCAAGATAGGCATAACGATGACGCAGATTCTCTTCCTTAAGCATCTAAAATTAGTAAGCAAAGAGAAAGTAATGGCACATTTGAACATTAATGAGGGTGAAAGTATTTGATTTAAATTTATCACACTTGCGCACATGTAGTAATAAAATATAGCAATTTATGGTCGCAGACACTACC
>BGPR01030329.1:0-18732 GCA_013235015.1 Araneus ventricosus
GGATGAAATTTGGTATGTGGTCTTTAAACATAATTTGTAGGTTTCTAACAAATTTTGGAGAAAATCCGTCCACGGGAAATCTGTCTATCTGTCTGCCCGCGGTCATGTGAACACTATAACTCAAAAACTTGAATAGCTAGATGAATAAAATTTGGTACACAGTTTTATCATCATGAATGTAGGTCCGTATAAAATTTTGGGGAAAATCCGTCAAAGTGTTGACTGTCTGTCGGTCTGTATAATCGCATACTTGCATCTCATAAGCCCTTTGGCTTAGAGAAATAAAACTTGCTATCACGGATGCTAACATTAATTATAGATCTTTGCCCAATTTTCATCTCAATCGGTTAAAAAACAGGTGTTCAAATTGCATATTTAGTTCAAAATGCACATTACGACTGTGTGTTGGCGAGCGTTTCGCTTATTTCACTCAAGTTAGTATAGTTGGCGTTTGACCTTGGCGGTTTACGAATTAAATTGTAGCGAGTCGCTCACACGCGCTTCGGAAATTATGGCAGTCCCCTGAACCTTAACTTCGTTCTGACACTCTGCAGCTGGAAGGTATGGCGAAATCTTGCGTGATATCTGTAATAAGATTTCGTACTCAAAAACCTTAAATAAAGTTGTGGTACATCAGCTCGCGTAAAAATTTACAACATACGCAATTTTTTTTGCAAAATATTAAGTTTTGGGAAATTCATGTTTCATTGTAAATCACCATTCATAATTTTTTTTTTCTCAAAATAACCAGGCCTTGGGTAAATACCCGAAGAATATTTACCTACCCACTGGGTGTTTACCCACCCCACATTACTGGTCGTATGCGAGAAAGTTTCGGGGAGGCCACTCCCGCTGGTTTGAGAAGTATATGAGGGGAGACCACTCCCACTGGTTTAGTTTTTATTTTGAGCCTTATTTGCCCTATGTAAGGTATAAAGGAAGGACGATATGTTAAAAGATCGCCCCCGCTAGCAAAAGTTGCAGCTACGCCAAGCTATTGCTTGGAAAGTTCGGTCCCCTAGTATTTATGAACATATAGTTAGTTGTACTATAAAATGATTCCTGGGGACAATTACAAAAACCTAGCTTCCTTTTCTTAACATTTGCGCTTTCAGCTGGATAAATCTAGTTGTTTCAGCACTCTCTGAGCTCAACTACTAACGAGAAATCCTAACTCCCCTCGGATTATGTTTTCGTGTCGCTAAATCTTTCTTGTTATCGCAAATCATTCTTTCTAATCTGAAATCGACATGTTTGAGGAAATGTTGTTGTCCAACCTATTCAGAGGAATTTCAAGTACAAATAAAGTGTTTTTGTTTGTTATACTTTTTCCTGTTTGTGAAACTTGTAAGCATTCAGATAAGCTGGGGACGGAGTTCAAAACACGTTATGAACATCTTGAAATCACTTAAATATCAAACTCCATCGCTATATATATATTTGTTTTAAGAAATATCCCAAACAAAAGATCAGATTTGTAGCGATGGGTACAAAAATGAGTAACGAGCTATTTTAAGTAAGAAAGATATACAATTAACGATTTACTGGCATTTTGTTACTTGCATTGTCACTGATTATTAGAGTACTAGCAGTACGCGCACGGCGTTGCACGTGGAATCCGGACTTCAACAAAATAAAAAAAATTTTTAAAAAACCCGCCCAAAATGACATGAAAAAGTTTTGAAAACAAAATCAAAACAAAAGATACACATTATTGATTTTCCCGCTTAATTTTTTTCGCGATAATGACATTTTATTTGTAGAAAAAAGTTAAACCAAAACAATATTAAAAAATTGCAACGTGAAAATCATTCTTATACTGCAAGCCACAAAGCAAAGTAAGCAAGATGAATAAATACGTTAAGATACTGCCGAAAATAATAAATCAAAGTCATTCAATTGAAGGTTATGACGTCACCTGCCCCGTCAGCCAATCAAATTGTCAGCTACGTTTCGGAAAAGTGTCGCGGGAGGAAGCTGGCTTGCGAAAAATAACTTTCAACTGACCAGTAAAAAATTAATTTAAAAAAAACGGGAAAAGATATTTTAACCGTTCTTGTTTTAAATACGACAGAACCTTTCTAGCTATAAGCTGAAAAAAATTGAAAATAATAGTGTTATTAGAAAATCGGATGCGAGAATTTCAAGAAATCCGAATAAAAAATGACCATAAAAGTGACTATTTTTCA
This sequence comes from Araneus ventricosus, assembly GCA_013235015.1. NCBI lineage: Eukaryota > Metazoa > Arthropoda > Arachnida > Araneae > Araneidae > Araneus > Araneus ventricosus. The sequence goes on from BGPR01030329.1 coordinate 2,190, forward strand.
AAAATTTCTCAAAATTCAGTAAATTACGTTAGATGTACGAAACAAACTTCATTAGAATGGAAATCGTCTTACTCTTTCCGATGGTGTATCTATTTTTGTCGTACAGTTATCCGAAACCATGCTATTGAGAAATTAGTGCGAAAAATCACCCAAAACAACACAAAACATTAAATAAAAAAATTTCTAGATTAAATTTTAAAATTCTGGCTTCGAGGTGCATTGAGTCACCATTAAGACTACCTGTGTGCCAAATTTCATGGCTGTAAGTGAGATAGATTCGTCTAGACATCGCAGACAAACACACACACAAACACTGCCTTTTATAAGTATAGGTAGATGGATCATCAGCTTAGAAGCAAGTTGTGCTGAAACATATACTTTTCAAGGGGTAAAGTGCACACATCCAAAAACAGTAGGAGTGGTTAGTGACGGAGTTTGGTAATATGAGGCCACAGGTGCGAAATTGTTTTGAGGCCCCTTATCCTACCCAATGTCGCAAATTCGCAGTCGGATTAACACTGCGATGTATGTCGAATAGATTTTGAGGCTCTCTCAGCGTCTCTAGGTACGAGGCGAGCACCTCTAGCACCTGTGCGAAAAATCGCCAATGGTGGGAGGGGTGGACAGCCATTATAAGCAAATTAATACTGAATACAATTTGCTTAAGACAGAAGGTAATAAAAATTTACTTGAGATCCAGCATTAGTGAAGAACAATGTACTTCCTTAGCCATTTTATCTATCGAATCCGAACTAACCAAAAAACTAAATTCTGATGATCTTATCAATTAATTTGCTATAAAAGATGTAACAAAATGAAACGAAAATCGCATGTTGTCGCTTTATTCTAGTACTAGCAGTACGCGCACGGCGTTGCCCGTGGAATCGGGATTTCAACAAAATAAAAAAAAGCCCACATACAATTGCATAAATGAAAGTTTTAAAAACTAAATCAAAACAGAAATATATATATATTATTGAGTTGGTCCGCCTCCTTTTCCTCTCGACCGAGTACCGTTAAATCCAAATAATATTAAAAAATTACAATGTGATATTTATTACACCGCGAGCAAAGTATGAAAGCCAAAGAAATAAGTTAAGATACGCTTAAAAATAATAATCGAGGTCATGGAGTAAATACATCATCTCCTCGCAGAACGCGAAAGTAATGACGTCACCCTGGCCCTTCAGCCAATGAAATTGCCCGCAACGTTCCGGAGACTGTCGTGGGCGAAAGCTTCGCTAGAGGAAACATATCGTTCAACTACCAGGAAAAAATTAATTTTAAAAAAACTAAAAAAGATATTTTAACCATTCTCGTTTTAAATCCGACAGAACCGTTGCAGTTATAAGCTGAAAAAAATTGAAAATAATAGTGTTATTAGAAAGTCGGATGCAACAAATTTAAAAACAGAACCAACATTTAGGTGCAAAACTGACTGATTTTAAAAAAATTCTCAAAATTCAGCAATTTAAGATAGAAATTCAAAACTAACTTCATTAGAACGGAAATCGCGTGCTCTTTCCGATGGTCTATCTATTTTTGTCGTACAATTATTTGAAACCATTCTAATGAGAAATTAGTGCGAAAAATCAACCAAAACAACACAAAACATTAAATAAAAAAAATTCTAGATTAAAATTTAAAATTTCGGCTTCGAGGTGCACTCAGTCACCATTACGACTATCTGTGTGCCAAATTTCATGGCTGTAAGTGCGATAGATTCGTCTGGACATCGCAGGCAAACACACACACACGCACACACACACACAAACATTGCCTTTTATAAGTATAGAAGTCGCATACCAAATTATATTTTATAAATTTATGAACCAATTATTTTTGTTATTTGATTTATTAACGATGTTTTGTGTGAATGAAATGTTAACTTTATCAAAATTATTTAATTATTTGTCATTTTCATGCATTCCTTAAGTCTTTACTATACCAAATTGTGCAATGTAATAAGTATCAAAATGCAAGAAATTGTACCAAATTTGTTTCAAGGTCCCGCAAGTCAACTTTGCACCATGCCCCGTTTCTGTTCGGGCCGATCCTGCATACAAAGAGAATGTATTGCAATCGTCAAAGTATCTGACATGATGAATTTCCATGTTTTTGACTTAGCTGAGTCCGCAAACACTATTTTTGGAATTATGGCAGTGTCGGTCTTTTTGTGAAGACGATAATTCAAAACCCCAACAAGCTACACAGATGTAATTTGGTACGCGATCTTTACTCCAAATTTTTATCAAATTTTGAGCAAAAATTGTCTTCGAGAAGTCTGTCCTTCCGTATGCATTTAAACACGATACTTCAAAACGCAGCGAGCTACATGGATGAAATTTGGCATGTGGGTATAAAACAAAAATCTGTCGACCTGTCTATCGGTGAACATAGGAAAGCGATAACTTTAGAATGCAAGAAGCTAGACAGATGAATTTTAGTATATGATCTTCCAACCAAAATTATAGATGTGTTTAAATTTCGACTAAATATGTCAAGGAGTGGATTGTCCGTCTATCCGTGTGGATGGAAACACTAAAACTCAAAATCGGAATAATCTAGAGAACTGAAATTTAGTATACAACCTTGACATCAAAATTGTCGATCTGCGTCAAATTTTGGACCAAACATTCAATGGAAAGAGGTCCAAACTGCGTGCTCGTTCCTCTTCACTTTACTACGAAACTGAACACAAAATGAGTCGCATTGTGAAAGTATACGAGAAAGTCGAGAGGAGAGCAATCTCGCGGGTATTCTTTCTGGTATATTACGAGGTCCGTCCCAAAATAGCCCTCGTGTTGCTTCAAAACGGGTCGTTAATATAACTAAAACTAAAAAATTAAAATCTTTCTGGTATAACGTGCGCTTTCAGACTTTTGCTATGCCGACTGCGCTGTAAGAAATCACATATATAAAAGTTCGAAGGTGAAGATGAATTCTGCTGTTGTGAATTTCTGTAGCTTTACTATTAGCGTCATTCACTGAAATTCAGTGGGTAATCGGTCAACGAGTAGTTCGGAATACGAATAAATCGGATAATGAACACTTCCGCGAGAGATTTTTGTGTTAATTCCAGCCATTTATAAGCACTCCACTCAACGGCAATTTTAAAAAATTTTAATTAAGTAAAAATCCAGCGAAATGTTGGTGTGTTTCCTTGATAACTTCCGAAAATATTTTCTCACAAAAATGATTTTTACGCTGTTATAAAATTTAAAAAGTTTTCTTTTTAATGATAACCAATTAATTTTCCTCTCTGCAAGCGATTTTTCCTCTCTAGTTTTAGTAAATTTATTGAAACATTTTCATATGATTTGCAACAATAATTTTCATTTTTATAAAGAAATTAAATCTGATTTCGTTGCTTCATCAAATCATTTCATGATTTTATTTTTAATTTTTCATTGCTTAACACAGTTTTCCTTCTTTGATAGATTAAACACATTAACTCACTATTAAATTTTCACATTCTTCTAGATGGAAGGAAACATTCTAGCTCACTGAATGAATTGAGATATTTTTTTTCGATTGATAACTTTTGCTCAGTGAAATATTTTTTCGTGCCAGCTTCAAACTAATACACTTATGATATGATAATGGCCGTTTGTTTTTTGGTTTGGTAATCTAATTACAGATTTTTAGTTTATTTTTTTATTTTGAAATTATAACTTTTTTTTATTTTAAACATTATAGCTACGAAATAATGACAAAAATCTTACTCTTCATAAAAGGTAATATTTTGAAATTTTTGAAGTTTAGTTCTTTTTTTAATGATTTTTAAAATTATTTTTGGAAATTTAGTTTCATTTTCCCGTTATTTGATTTGGTTTCCTAAGGTATCATACTATTATTTCATACCACAATATTACAAGGGTGGGGAAACTTTTTCCACTGAAAGGCCTCAATAAATTTTCACATTCGGCAAAAGGCCGCAGGAGCAGAATCGTAAGGCTTATTGTTCTGTAAGTACTATTATATTATAGACAATTGCAATAAGTGCAAATTGTAAGTAACTGGTAAAGCCGCATAAGAAACTCGAGAAAGCCACGTGCGGTCTTAAGATCACAGGTTTCCCATCCCTGACATATTGTAACGTCGACATTTTGCAACTTTAGTAACCTGTTAACTTTTTGTCGTTAATTTTACCGTGCGTCAATATTTAACTCAAAACAGTTAATATTTAAATGCTTTTATTTTGAAGTAAATAGTATAAGTAAATCATTTTCTCATAAATTTCCATTTTATTTAAATTGATAATTTTCAGACGTATCAAGTATTAAAGGGGAAATTTTAAATAGTTATGCTTTCTGCATTAATAGTTGAGCAGGTTACCCAATATTCCTTACTGGCGAACAAGCTGGTTGTCAAAGGCGGGAAGTTACTAATCATTCTCAGATAACGAAACCCTCCGTGCTCTTGCGCATGCGCCAGGCGAGTTAATTTCACAAAATGCGGGTGAAGTGAAAAATGGAGAGAGATATGTTTACATATTTTACTTAGCAGTATAGGGAAACATCTTATTTTCATCTATATATATAAAAGAGGAAAGTATATTTGTGTGTTCGTTTTTTGGTTCTTTATGCACGCCCATACCGTTGGACTTATGGAGACCAAATTTGGCACAGTGATGGATTAGAACAAGAGGGAGCTAACGCCGTAAAAATTATTTTAAATTTAGAATTTTATCTATTTAATTAAATAATGAAAATTAAGCTATTTTTAGAGGTTTCTCGCCAATAACTTCTGAAATACTTATGGTACGAAAATTATTTTTACATTACCTTAAAGAGCAAAAGATTGTCTTTTTAATGATGCCAATTTAATTATTGTACAATTTTTTCTCTAACTGTAATTAACGTTTCAAAATTCATTTTAAACTCAATTTATAACAATGCTTTTATTGCTATAAAATCAAATTCAAACCAATTTATTGTTTCACGAAATCCTTTATTCACGTGTTTTTACCCACTGTTAAAGTTAAGAAAATATTGCTTTCTTTGGTCAAGGTAGACTTCTTACTTCCGATGTTACTCCGTTTTTATTTCGTAGCTTTTAATACGCACTCAAATATCCAATGACGTTAGTTTAGTTACTACGCGATGTTTCGTTTAAATTTCACAATTTTTTGAATGATCCTAATCAGTGTGCAGCGGCGTAACGACAGGGAAATACTGATGCCGCAGATGCCAGTTTTAGGGCTGCATGGAGACAAAACATTACTGCATTTATGCCAGTTTTTAAAGCAAAATATGATTAGGGGGCGTAAAAATAATACCAGGCCACGAGATCCACATATCAGTATACTTCGTTCAGTTACATGTGCTTTAGACCTCCCTGGAGTCAAAAACACAATTTGGAATTAATACAGTAGTATCTGTCTGTGAACACGATATCAAAACTAATAGAGCTGGGATGGGGAATTTGGTATGTGGTCTTTAAACATAATTTGTAGGTTTCTATCAAATTTTGGACAAATCCGTCAACAGGAAGGCTGCCTGTCTGTCTGTCCGCTGTCCTTCTGAACATTATAACTCAACTTAGACGTAAGCTAGATGGATAAAATTTGGTACACAGTTTATCATCATGAATGTAGGTACGTATAAAATTTTAGAGACGGAAATCGTCAACGGGCTGACTGTCTGTCAGTCTATATAATCATACTTGTTCACTTTGACGAACTCCATGTGCATGCAAAAAAAAAAAAAAAAAAAAAAAAAAAAAACTGTAATGCTGTGCGCGGAAGGATTACGCCACTTTGTGTGAGACGGTAAGAGTGGAAAATCAGTTTCGCATTTAATCCAGTGAATCTCTTTGAATTGCAGTTCTTTACCTAAATATTTACAATCCATATAATCTACAATGAAAACCTTCTGATGATCATTTAGTTCTGGGTTAGTAGGTTCAATTTTTTTATCCCACGCGGGGAGAAGAAGCAGCACCTTTTGGGGGAGTATATGCGAAAGTTTAGGGAGACCACTTCCGCTAGTTTAAATAGTTAACTAAATTTGTTGTTTCTGAATTCTTATTTCATTTTATTTATTTATTTACGATTTATTACTTGCCAGCCTTACCATCAGTATCCTATATCTCAGGTCCCGGACTGAAGCTCGAAGAATTTGGTCATGAATGGGCCGCAAAAGCATATAAGACACAAAGAATATAACCTTATTCTTAGGCTGCTTCATCTACTTCGTTGAAGCGGCGAAGTGCATTCAATAAATTCGTCTTTCAGGAATTTTGTGTCTTTTCTTATAAAAGATGTATGTTATTTGAAAATTGACTATGTCATCTTAACAGACAGATTTTATCATTTTCGAACAAGGTTTGGCTGATGACTCAACGAGTTTTAAAATCCAAGGTTCACACAGGTAGCAGCCATTTTCTTGAGAAAAAAAATATATCCAATATATTTGTAAACAAGAGAAATGGAGACGTAGTTACCATTTCAATGTTTCACAGACGTATTACGATTTGCCTTCGTATAAATTTATTTCAAAATATTCAGCAATATTTTTTGCAACGCTTTCTAAACGTAAATAATTCCAATAGCCGAGTACTTCTTCATTTGATAGTGCCAAGATTACAGAAAAGAAGCTATCAGGAATTATTTATAAAATTTACACGAACAACAAAAAATGCGATTTATTATTCTCTATAATGCGCATGTAACATTTCTTTTCTGTAATAAATAGCAACAGTTTTGAGAAGAGAAGGTTTTCAACAATGCCAGTTTTTATTCTACGCATTTACAAAATGAAATGTATCTACAGAGCTTTTTACGTATGACTGATTATATGCAATCAAACAGATACGTGAGCTGAACCAATGAAGTGAATTTAAATTTCAACGCAATATATTTTGATGAGAAGATGCGAAATATATTTATTTTTTGCATAACCAAATGAAACAGATTTTTTTAAACATTATAATGTTTTTAGACTGGCGTGTTGCCTGGAAAGTAAGTAGGGTTGGAGTGATACTGTATCAACTTGATATTTTGTCAGGTACTCGAAAGTATCAGGTACACGAGAATATAATCCTGAACCAAAAGTACCAGGTACTCGAGTATCACTACTCGGACTCGATTGATAAAGACTGGTAATCGCTTCGACGTCGTTCCGGTCGGGTGATACTGAACTTGTTACAAATTATCATATTCAAACAGTTCCTCGTTGGGTGGAATACTTCGAGTTTTCGGTGGGAAAGCTAATAATGATATGATGATGTCCTTGTTTTGAAGTGTTAAACGGGTGGAGGTAAGAGGAGAGGAAGATTTGTTTCTGGAAGGCAAGGGTTCTCTTATTAATTCTGCCTTGACGACGCCATTAGAATACTTTTGTTTTTTAAACAATCTATCTAGAGTACTTTCTTACATGAAATAAAATTATTTCTAGCATTTTTTTCTCGTTCTAGCAATGTTTATTAATTATGCCATATTGATGGGATTTTATATGAATAAATAAATGTATTTTGCTTTAAACATCTCCTTTCATCCCACCGTCTATGGCAAGTAGGAAGCCATCTGGATATCATCCAGTTATTCTCCCCCGAAGACGCGAGAGCGTCGTATCTTGAAAATAAGATAAGTGTATCAGCACCTGATTGCCGACCGCATGACTCCGTTCAAGTTCAAGGGGAATAGATCGGTTACCGACTGTATCGGATACAAAGTATCAGTAAATTTATCAGGTACAAACGAGTATCCAGTATCAACATGTATCTGATACAGCAAAACCGCGTATCAACCCAAGCCTACTGGTAAGTGCGTGATGTTAAAATCGTAACGCACAGGAGATGCAACACTTTACAGGTAGACCGTCGGACCTGCCTCTACCAAATTTAGTACTGTAATTACTACTTAAGCAGCAGGTTTTTTTTTTTCCGAGGAAAAGGTTTTTCAAAATTTAATTAGATTTTTAATTAATTAAAAATAATCGAAATTTTAGCTTTTTCCTCAGTAACTTCAGAGCATATTATCGGACAAAACTATTTTACATCATCAAGTAATTCAAAATGATTGGCTTTCCAGTGACACCAGTTTCACTTCTGTACAACTTTTATCTAATTTTAATAAATTTTTTTAAATTTTAGTTTGAAATTACAATTTATAATAATGCTCTTCATTGCTGTATTGAAATTCAAACTAATTTTATTCTATCGTCGTACCTTTCATTCGTACTTTTGCCAATGTTAAAATTGACACTGAAAAATTGCTTTTTTTAGTTATTAATTCTAAGCAGAATTTTCACTTTCGTTGTTATTATTAACATAATAGTCAGATCATCTCTCACTGATCAGTAACATCAAACGTCACCATCAATAAAATTCGCGCCATAGCACTTTGCGAGACGTTAAACAGCATTTATTTCATAATTAGAGCACCTAAATTACAGTAATTTTGAATTTAAAAGAGTAATTGTAGTTATAATTTCTAAAATTTAATAGCTCTAAAATAATGAAATAAAATTTTCTATCGATCGACATAATTTATATCGCTATGATGTGTTCGAGAAATTTTAAATTATATTAATCATATATTTCAAATTAATTTCCACGTTTTTAAATAGAAAGTAATAGAAACTAGAGGTAGTACTATATCATGCGTGATATAGTTTGGACGTCTAGAAATGCATCCTGATTATTTATTGCAATTGTGATGATATAATTTGATATTTTCTGTCAACGTTTGACAAGCAGAGAAGTGCTTTGCTTTGATTAGAATTTCGAAAAGAAAAGAATTCCTTTGTTTTAACTTACGTTTGACAAGCTGAGAATTCATGGATTTATTGGATTAATATGTGCATATTTCGTATATATTTTTACTATTTAATACTTTGCAATCATGAATTAGTTTAATATTTTTTTTACGATGAATACCGACGAAGAACCCATCGCATAAAGATGGCGGATGACAAAGGAAAAGAGAAAGCAGGATGATTACTTGAGGCAAAACCAGGAATCGCTGGACAAGTTCTTGCAGTAGATGCAGCCCTTATAGAAGACGCATAGAAGCCGAAACTCCATCACAAGCTGTCGTAAAACATATGTTTATTTTATTTGTTTTTCAATCAATGTTAAACATTTCTCTCGCATATATATCTATTTAAACACGTCCAGATTTGACGGGAAATCTCTCGAACGAAGAGGCATTTAGCACCGTCATACCATAACGGGTGATTTTCTAGTCAACATGATAATGTTTTTATGTTGGCATTCTTTAACAATGAAATAATGCTGTTTAACGTCTCGCAGTGCTATGGCGCGAGTTTTATTGTTGGTGACGTCAGGCGTTACCGAAGTTAGATCTGGGCTATTAATTAGTAATTATTCAAAAAATTGTCGCCAATTTATACCAGCACAAGGCAAATTTCGTTTTCAATGCGTTTATCAATTTACTAATCCCAAATGTCATATTTTTCTCCAGGTTATCTATTACCCATAATTCTCGAAAGATGAAAATAAAGAAACGTTGATTGCCATAGAATAGAAAAAGATATCTTATCTTTCGTCATTTCAACAAAGCAGCACGAGCCAAAAATGGTTGGCTCGCTAATCGACAGTAGTCCAGCACTTTATTGTTTATCCTGCAGTTGGAATATCCGTTTTATAATTATCAAATTATTCGGAATCCTTTTTCCCTCTTGACCTCCTTTTTTCCAATCAGTGGCGTGCGTGTTCTTTGCTTAGATGACGTCATCTTTTTTTTGAGTATCACCAAGGACTACACTGAGCATTCATGTCACATGGCTATCATTTCAATTTTAGTAGTTACTCCAAACCATTTAATTATTGTGGCCAGTGGCGAATCGGGGGGGGAGCTATCGAGGCCACAGCCCCCCCAGAGCCAAGCGAGAATTCTGTGTATAAATAGTTAAAATCATTGCAACTGTTTTTCTTAATTCCCCTCTTTAAAAAAATAATAAAAACATTGCTTCCTGGCTCAGGCGATAAGGCACACTGTGCTTTTTTTGTAGCAATTCCCTTCTACTTTTAGCTTTGACGCGGTCAGACATTTTTTTTGGATAGTTATTTCATTGTAAATTTTTATATAGAAAGTATTGCTTGTTGTTCTTTATGATTCTTGTTGTCAGGTGGAGTCAAGTCTGTAAGATTAAAGAGTTTCAGTTTAGCTGGCCTTGGTTTGACATTCATCCTGTGATAAAATTTTATGATGACCTTCCCCCCCCCCCAGAGGCGAATCCTAGATTCGCTACTGATTAATGGCGATTATACGATATCAATGTGTAATTCCAAGGAACTTTTCGAAGTCTAATGCAACCACAACGAAGGATACTCAGTGGTGGTGCATTGTAATGTCTCAATTTACTGATATAGACGTTATTGCCACTGACGCGCTTTACATTCGCTAACGATACAAAATTACAATTATCATTTTTTACATTTTCAGGTGCGCGTGTGGCCTGTGTTTCAGCACAATTATATTTATATCAACCCACCGAGAGAGGGGGCAGGAGGAACAAAACCCTGGGGTCCTGGCCCAAGGAGTCCCACCAGCTCGGCATGAGAAGAAAAACTTATATTTTCTTATTTTCAAGAGTATTTTATTTTTACTCGTGGCAAATTAGGCCTGGCATGTGTCGAACAATATTTTGTACTTTCCGGAATATAAAACTCCCACATTCTCATTATATTAATCGAAATTAAAATAAATGATTAAAGTCGCATATTCATAGCAGAACTTATTGACCGGGCAGCGGAAGAAAGACAACGCAGTCATGATAGTCCAATACTACAGAGAAGAGGTAAAGGGGCCTCTGGTATAAGTTCGATATAGTCAGCAGTCAAAATTTCGACATGATAGTCAATACCACAGAGAAGAGGTAGGACATAAAGTGCTCGTTTTCGATGTGGTCAACACAATCAAGAATTCGACATGATAGTCAATACCACAGAGAAGGAGGTAAGGACACTCTGGTGCTCGTTCGATGTAGTCAACACAGTCAGGAATTCGACATGATAGTCAATACCACAGAAGAAGGAGTGAGACCTCTGGTGCTCGTTCGATATGGTCAACACAATCAGAATTCGACGCATGATAGTCAATATACCACAGAGAAGGTGAGACCTCTGGTGCTCGTTCGATCGTGCAACACAATCAGAATTCGACATGATAGTCAATACAGAGAAGAACTAGAGACCTCTGGTGCTCGTTCGATGTAGTCCGCACAATCGAAATTCGACACTTGATGATCAATACCACAGAAAGGAATTGCAGGAGCCTCTGGTGCTCTCGTTCGATGTGGTCAACACAATCAGGAATTCGACATGATAGTCAATACCACAGAGGAAGAGTGAGACCTCTGGTGCTCGTTCGATGTGGTCAACACAATCAGGAATTCGACATGATGAGTCAATCACCACAGAGGAAGGAATTGAGACCTCTGGTGCTCGTTCGATGTAGTCCAACACAATCCAATTCGACGCGATAGTCAATACCACAGAGAAGGGTGAGACCTCACGAGTTGCTCGTTCGATGTGGTCAACTTCAGTCAGGAATTCAACGCGATGGTCAATACTACCAGAGGGTGAGACCTCTGATTGCTCGTTCATTCGGGTCAACTGATCGGGAATTCGACGCTGATGATCCAGTACCACGGAAGGGTAGGACCTCTGGTGCTCGTTCGATGTGGTCAACCTGATCAGAATTCGACATGATGATCAATACAGAGAAGGTAGAGACTCTGGTGCTCGTTGTCGATATGAACTAACACAGTCAGAATTCGACATGATAGTCAATACCACAGAGAAGAGGTAGGGCCTCTGGTGCTCGTTCGATGTGGTCAACACGATCAGAATTCGTCGCGATAGTCAATACTACAGAAGGAGGTAGGGCCTCTGGTGCTCGTTCAGTGTGGTCAACACAGTCAGAATTCGACATGATGAGTCAATTACCACCCATGGAGAGAAGGAGTAGGACGCACTCTGGTGTATAACGATGCTTGGTCTTCGATCGAATTCGACATGATAATAATACCACAGAGGAAGAACCGGGCCTCTGATTGCTCGTTCGATGTGGTCCAGCACAATCAGGGAATTCGACATGATGATCAATACCACAGAGGAAGGGTGAAGGACCTCTGGAGATTTGCTCGTTCGATGTAGTCCAGCCTGATCAAAATTCGTCATGATAGTCAATACTGCAGAGAAGGAGCGGACCTTTGGTGCTCGTTCGATGTAGTCAACACAGTCAATTCGACGCGATGTCCAATACCACCCAGAGGAAGGTGACCTCTGGGTGCTCGTTCGATATGGTCAACACAGTCAATTCAGACATGATAGTCCAATACCACAGAGAAGAGGTAGGGCCTCTGGTGCTCGTTCGATGTAGTCCTTACAGTCAGAATTCGTCACTTGATAGTCCAATACTACAGAGAAGGTGAGACCTCTGGTGCTCGTTCGATGTAGTCCAGCTTTACAATCAGAATTCGACATGATGAATCAACCACCACAGAGAAGAAGGTAGACCTCTGGTGCTCGTTCGATGGCATGGTGTACAGTCAGATTCGACATGATGGTCAATGCCACGGAAGGGTAAGGACCTCTGATTGCTCGTTCGATGTGGTCAGCACAGTCAAAATTCGACATGATAGTCAATACCACAGAGAAGGAGTGAGACCTCTGGTGTTGCTCGTTCGATATTAGTCCAACACGAATCGAATTCGACATGATAGTCAATACTACAGAGGAAGAAGTGCAGACCTCTGGTGCACGTTCGATGGCAGTCCTTTGATCAAAATTCGTCATGATAGGTCAATACTACGGAAGGGTAGGACCTCTGATTGCTCGTTCGATGTGGCGGTCAACCACGACAATCAGAATTCGACATGATAGTCAATACCACAGAGAAGGGTAGGGCCTCTGGTACTCGTTCGATGGCGGTCAGCACAGTCAGAATTCGACGCGGTAGTCAATACTGCAGAAAAGAAGTAGAGGCATCACAATTGCTCGTTCGATGTAGTCAACACAGTCAGAATTCGTCACATGATAGTCAATACTACAGAGAAGGGTAGGACCTCTGTGGTGCTCGTTCGATGTAGTCAACTGATCGGGAATTCAGCATGATAGTCAATACCCTACCAGAGGAAGGTAGGACCTCTGGTGCTCGTTCGATGTGGTCCAGCTTCCAATCGGGAATTCGACATGATAGTCAATACCACAGAGAAGAATTGAGACCTCTACTGGTGCTCGTTCGATGTATTCAACACGATCAGAATTCGACATGATAGTCAGACTACCACAGAGAAGGGTAGAGACCTCTGAATTAACTCGTTCGATGTGGTCAACACAGTCAGGAATTCGACATGATAGTCAATGCTACAGAGGAAGAGTAAGGACCTCACAGTTGCTCGTTCGATGTGGTCCAACTTACAGTCAGAATTCGGCATTAGCAGTAGTCAATACCACAGAAAGGTAGGGCCTCGTTGCTCGTTCGATGTGGTCAACACAGTCAGGAATTCGACATGATAGTCAATACCACAGAGAAGAATTAGAGACCTCTAGTGCTCGTTCGATGTAGTCAACACAGTCAGAATTCGTCATGATAGTCAATACTACGGAGAAGGGAGTAGAGACCTCTGGTGCTCGTTCGATGTAGTCAACACAGTCAGAATTCGACGCGGTAGTCAATGCCACGGAGAGGGTGAGACCTCTGGTGCTCGTTCGATGTAATTCAGCACAGTCAGAATTCGACATGATAGTCAATACCACGAAGGAAGGGTGATACCTCTGGTGCTCGTTCGATGTGGTCTAACCTGATCAGAATTCGATATGATGAGTCAATACCACAGAGGAAGGTGAGACCTCTGGTGCTCGTTCGATGTAGTCAACACAAATCAGAATTCATCATGATAGTCAATACCACAGAGGAGTGAGACCTCTGGTGCTCGTTCGATGTAGTCCAGCACGATCAAGGCTCGTCATGATAGTCAATACTACACAGAGAAGGAGTGAGACCTCACAATTGCTCGTTCGATGTAGTCAACACAATCAGAATTCGACATGATAGTCAATACCACAGAGAAGAGTAGAGACCTCTGGTGCTCGTTCGATGTGGTCAACACAATCAGGAATTCGACATGATAGTCAATACCACAGAGGAAAGGAGTGAGACTCTGGTGCTCGTTGATGTAGTCAACCTGAATCAAGAATTCGTCATGATGAATCAATACCACAGAGAAGGGTAAGACCTCTGGTGCTCGTTCGATGTAGTCAACACAATCAGAATTCGTCATGATAGTCAATACTACAGAGAGGTGCGAGACCTCTGGTGCTCGTTCGATGTGAGTCAAACACAGTCAAATTCGACATGATGATCCAATACCACAGAGAAGGTGAAGGACCTCTGGTGCTCGTTCGATGTAGTCAACACAATCAGAATTCGTCATGATAGTCAGCCATATAGTGCCAAGGAGGACCCACAAACTGGTGTGCGGGAGGCCCGCCCATGCCGGTACTTTGCCTCAGGGCCAGGACTGGCTCTCACGGCGACCTGTTTATTCCATCAGTATAACGGACATTTACGAGCGGGTTAACAATCCATCCGCTCAAAGACGGCGATGATTTACAGAATCCGATCAAGACATACAGATTTTGTGAGAATATGACAATGGAATAAACAACTGAATAATTGCATATTTTCTTCAGCATTTTATTGTTATGTACTGTTCGTTTCAAAACACAGAGAGCAGGACTTTTTTGGACAGATTTCACTACGGAAAGAGGCCAGGCATTAACAGAGGAAACGGAACACACCCGGAACGCCGTCAGGCACTGCTTTTAAACCAGCGGGAGTGGTCACCTAAACTTTCTCGTATACTTTCTAAGTGGAGATTCGTCAAAATCTCGAGTTCAGATTTTTTGACGATTACAATACTTTCTCTTTGTATGCTTAAACATACGAAAGTAAAACGAAAAAACAAACAAATACAAATCAAATATCTGTTGCCACGTTTCAAAAAAAATATTACTTTGAAGCAGGCGCGATAAAATAAGCAATGCAATGAATACTAAAGCGAAAATTCTGCTTTGATTGAATTCCCAAGAAAACAATTTATACTACCACAACCGTAACAATGCATGAAAGCGCGTGAATAAAGATTTGCTGAAATAATGGATCGTTTGATTTACAACAATAAAATTGTTAACAATTGATGCTTGAAAACATTATTTATTGTTGTAAAATAAAATTCTAACAATAATAGTTATACCAATACGCATGCGCATAGAATCCAGTTAAAAAGAAATTGAATAATATGCAATTTGAACCGCCTCTTTTGACGGATTTAGCCCAAACTTTGCTCACAGATCTACATTCATAACGATAAAACTATTATGATTTTATCCATTTAGCTAATTCAAGTTTTTGGTTATAGTGTTCACATGACAACCGGACATACAAATAGACAGACTTCCTTTATTGGTTGTCAAAATTTGATAAAACCACAAATTAGCAAGACCACATGCAAATTTCATCCCCCCGTAGCTCTAATAGTTTTCGAGTTATCGTGTTCACAGACAGACACACACACGAACAGACATACAGACATAATTCAAAATTGTGTTTTTTCGGACTCAGGAAGGTCTAAAACATTGGAGTGCGTCAAAATCTCGAGTTCAATTTTTTTGACGATTACAATACTTTCGCCTCTTTGTATACTTGATAGCGAAAGTAAAAAAAGAAGAAATAAATAGAAAAAAATCGTGAAAACGTCCTTAAAACAGCGTGATTTTCGGCACCCAGATTAAGACGTTCGGCGACTACACCACTGTGGGTGATGACAATATAGTAAGGTTAGCGCTTTTCAACTGTCTTCGTCCGATTAGGCGTATGTTTTTCAGTTAATTTATAACGTATGAATAAACTAACCTTATATATCCAGCGTTGCTCGTTGTAGAAATATTTTCAGTCTAAGTATTTCTAACACTTAAACTTAATAATTAAATAGTTTTCACTGATTTTCTTTTCTCTCTCCTGTGTCTCGAAGCCCCTCAACCAGCAATAAACTAACCTCTTCTTTTTTGTCTCGTACTTTGAACCACTTCACACGAGTCTGACAACTCTTGCAATTCCATCCATTGCTACCGAGACAACAGATATACTTCATATCGCGGATTTTTTTATCATATCATGCTTTTTATGGCCCTCATTCTCGCCTTTTGGTGTTTGTGTGCCTGATAGGAAAAACCATTCCTTCTTTTCTCCTTAGGCCCCCTCCTTCGTTAAGACGGAACTCAGTTAACTTTTAACGATTTTACATACTGACAGTAGCGTACCGAGGTAAGTGGCGCTAGGATCATACTATGATTTTTTCCTCTTCTCCTTCAATAAAGAGGCTTAAGTTGCGTAAACGGCGCCCTGGACATGGTATTTTTCGGCTCCTCGTTGCATTGACTTTAAAAAGTGACACAACATATTAACGTTTTGTCAGCATGGTCGGTGATGGCGCAGCGTGGGTAAGTGGCACCAAGGGAATGTGATTTTTTTTACCTCAGTTGTCATTTGCTTAGCAAGCGCAAA
>BGPR01030330.1:0-10599 GCA_013235015.1 Araneus ventricosus
ATTTATGACTAATTAATTTATAGTTAATATCTTTGTTAAATTTTGTTAATTATAACTGTTAATTGATATACCTGGCTTTGCTCCGGATTAAAATGTTTTCATGTTTAATATTTTTAATGTAAAAATTACTATTGTATAAATATTATAATACATAAATTACTTTTCTGATCTAAAACGCTTTTAATTAAAATGAGAATATCAATTGAACCAGACAATTTTTAAAAACATCCGTTTTCTTCATACCTTATTATTTGTTATATAGGTACTTCAAATTTTGTTAACAATTACTAAAGTCAATGAAAGGTTTTAATGAATATTTTGAAACAATTAAATTAACTATTTAATTATTCATTAATTTAAAGCGTGAAAATAAATCAATAGCTGGTCCCGATATAAATTGTTAAATCGTCTACTTTTAAAATTTTCTTTTAGCATTCTTCCTTCTGGAAACAGTTCTTCGTATTATTTTTGATCAACAAGAATATTGTTACAAATTCAGTTTAAAATTGATTTTGAAAAAAATATTAAAATGAGAGAAACATATTTATGGAAATGAAAGACATTGCGGAAAAACGCCTTGCTTAATTTTTAATTAGGTGAAATTTTAAGCATCTTTTAGGCTTTGAAAAGTTGAAGGTGACCTTTCTATTTTCTTAAATAAAAAGTTTGGAAAATTTGATTGAAATCAGTCCAGTGGTTTAGGAGGAGATGTGGAACATACATACATAGCCACAGTGACTTTTATTTAAATTAATATAATTATTAGATAATTATAAGATAAAGATTGCTGGCATATAGTATAAGCCATAATAATGGTTTTAGTGGAGTTTTGTAACTATTAATTTTTTAACTTTAATTAAGTAGATAGTTAATTTTAATTAATCAAATAATTTTAATAGTTAATTTGATAATAGGTTTTTTTGACAGAATACTTTAATTTGATATTTAACTAAACATGGCGGGACCATGATTTGTTTAATAAAATCAATATAAAGTAGCCAAAAGTAAGAGTAATTAAATAAGAGTTCCCTTTATCCTTTTTGCTATTGAAAAATATCTGCTTAACTTTAAAATTGTTTGGGATTTTCTGCCTGAGTATTTGGTTTTAACCGTCGATGGAGATTTAAATTCGCTGTTCAAATTGGCTGCATTTATATCCTATGCTTTAAAAACACGTATTCAATTTGCCACTCACAATGTTTAATAATTTTTATTCTCTTATATGTTAAGAATTTAGTGACTATTATCTCTGTAACCAGGGATAAGAGATAATAGCAACCACTATTATCTCTTAACTCTCTAAATGAGCCCATTTTAGTAGTGTTTGAGTGTATCATGTCATGTGGTTTTACCATATGACAAAGTAATGTTCGCACAATTATATTGTAACCTAGATTAAATAAAATAATTTTTAAATCTAGAGTCCTTCTTCATTCGTGCCAAGAGTCAATTTCTTGTTACTGTTTCAGATAGGCTGGTTTAATGTTCTCTAGGAGATATTTGCACTGCTGAGATGTTTATTTCTTTATGATTCCTACCTGTTGAATGATTATGTGTTGAAATATAAAAAAATTGACCAATGTACTGACCGATAAATCTATCATAACTTTTTGGAATGAAAAATGGAATGATAAAACCTTGATATAGCAAAAAATCAAATGACATGAAAACACACAGAATCACAGCGTAAATACTGCAATGTGTAGAAACAATAAAGTCATTGGCTATGTCTGTATTGATCAATATGTAATATTTCATGACTTTTGTAACATTAACGTAAAGGAATCTACCTTTGCCTTCAAGCTTGCCGAAAAGGGATTTTTTATTATACAATCGATTGCTCCATGGCCTTGCCCGGTTCAATCAATCGAAGGCCCGAAGACGGTATCAGCGTTTCTTCAAGTTAAAAAATTTGCCCGGTTCCTATAAATCGAGTAACTTTTTAAAAATTCTCAAACTCAGATTTCTAATCTATCCCATTTTTGACAAACTCCGTTCGTAGAAAATCTGTCCATGAAAATTCGATAACTTCAAAACTAACACAGCTAGATAAATTAAGATTTGTACTTGCAGTTGTTGATGGATCTACGAGAAAGTTTAGGGGAGACCACTCCCGCTGGTTACAGTAGTTCTTTCGCGTGTAATTTTGTTTCCGTTGCCTTTCACCCTGGACTTCTGGCTACTAAACTTTTTTAATGTTCTTTTCTTTCTTTTCTAATCTGCTTCTCAGTTCCTTCCGAACAATAGATATTATGATGAAGTCACATTAAAAATGGGGAAGTTTCACAAATACTGAAAGATTGAGAATAAATTGCGTTCAATGGTGTAGTAGTCAAAAAAATGTGTCTATTTATGCCCGTAAATAAGAAGTTGTATCTCTTTGCGTCACACTCCAAAAATACACTCCGACCTGTTTTCCCAAACGCGCTTGAAGAAGCGTAACTTCAAAATAAAATTTTAGTTTCTGAAAGTGAATAATGGTAATTAAGATAATGTGTATAATCTAGCGGAAAGTTGCCAATCTAAAAGATGGCTTTGTGAAAAGACTGAACACCCGCGAAAAAATAATGTTTCTGCATCGCCCACAGGGGACGAGATGCAAACATCCAAAGAGGAGCTTGTAAATTTTATTAAAATTTAATTAACAGATAATTACCAGATAAGAATATAGTATTGAGGGGCCGTCAAATATTACGTAAGCATCCAAGGGGGGGAGGGGGTTTGCGATTTGCTTATTTTTGCTGACAAGGGGAGAGGGGGAGTATGAGTGATGCTTACGTAAGACATTGAAATCACTTTATTTCCGAAAATCTCTTGTAACTTGCACAAATAATTTAATTTAAAAAAATTAAATTTGAAAATAAAAGTTAAATTTGGCAAAAGAAAATTAAACTTGATTTTTGTAAACTTAAACTTGAAATTGTAAGTAAATTAAACTTACATTTTTTTCCATTTTAAGCCGAGTTAGAGTTTTTTATTTGAATTAAGCCCTAAAATGTTTTAAATTAGATTATTACTGTTATACGTTTTGTAAAAAAAAAGAACGTGTGTGTGTGGGGGGGGGTTGCAATATGCTTACGTAATTATAAGAGGGGGGTTTGCGATTTGCTTATTTTTGCTGACAAGGGGGAGAGGGGGTCAAAAAATACCAAAAACATGCTTACGTAATATTTGAACGGCCCCTGAGGAAGGGCTTAAAAAATAAAACGGGGAAAAGTTTTTAATAAGGGCTGAGTTATTAAAGGAAAAAGGGGAGATAGAAATTTAATAACTCGGGGACTAAGGGATAAAAAAAAATCAAACATTTTATTGTAAATTACCAGAAATACTTATCAGTATTATTAGTTACGAGTAACATAACAAAAAGATAAAAAAAAGTCCACCCCATGGGGGGATAGATTGTTTTCTCAGGTTCAAGATGGTCATCTGAACTTTTCCTCTTGATACAATAAGAAAGATCATTATATAATGCATAACAAAGACATTATAATATAATTGACAACATTATATAATGCATAACATTACATAACGCATATGCTTAATCAAATTCTTCATATAATTGCTTTCAAGTGTTTTGCGTATGAAGTGCTGACAAGACCAACTGCCTAAACAACCAAACAATAAAACACTCGTTTGCTGCCTGGATGTTTACGAGGGCAAAGCGTTAAGAATTATTTTCAGATTCCCTACAATTAGCCTTCCGGTTCTGTTTTTTCTTTTACAACTACACCCCAAATTGGAAGCAATTCGCATAATGGGCATTTTTTACCAAAAAAAAAAAGATAAATAAGATAAGATATTTTTGCAAATATCAATTAACACGTTAGTCTTAACGGAACTGGTTCTAATGTTTTGTTTAAGCAATGAAAGAAAGGATATCCCTATTTTCCCCCAACGTATTTGAAAACAAACATAACTAATAGAAAATTTCTGCCAAGTTTTTGCAACAATGTACATTTATATTTTTCTGTTTTTAAAAATCTTATTTACTATAAAAAAATAAAACGGTGAAAATCGAACTTACCAAAGCTAACGGGCTGCTGAAAACTCAACATATACTCGTGCACTAAACACAACGGAGTCGCGCTATCTTTTTCCGTGGTCGGCGGTTCGGCATTTTTTGTTGTTTTTATCTTTCATGTCTGAGGACGAAACCGGATAGAAATTAATGCGCGCGCATAAACGACCTTGTAATTTTGAAGCATTTTTTTTATTTTCAAACTGTGCTGATAATGAGCATTTGTTCGTATTCTAAGAATTTTATTCAAAGGAAATCACATGCTGTCTCACTCGAACAAATGATTGCATGCAGTAACGGCAACTGGGAGCTACCGGATGCAGTGGTGGGATGTAGGAAAAAAACAACAAGCTCCAAATGTGGCGAGGCGAGCAAAACCTATTCAAACCAGGAATGGCGTCAGAACTTGCCCGACAGTGGGGGGGGGGCCCCTGTTCCCCTCCCTGGGGGGGCCCGGTCTCCCCGACGTCTACTCTACCACGGGCCAGCCGTGTATATTATTTCTGTGGAACACTTTAAAAAAAATAAAAAATTCTACTGCTTGAAATGAAAGTAAATAATATTATTTATAGAAAATGTATTTTATCTACACACTCAGAAGCATACTTTCAACACATGGCTGTGGTGATCTTCATTTTTTCCTTTTCGGACTTTTTCTTTCATCGTACCAGCCTTAGAGGCAATTTCTGTTTTTCTTTTGATTTTTACAAGTTTTTCATTATTATTATTTCTTAATTAATCTTATCCTAATTGAAATAAAGTTAAATAAAAATTATCTTTGAAAGCCAAAAAACAAAAAAAAAAAATGAATCGTAGTTTTTCATTCCCCGATGAAATTTGTATTTTGCCCCGGCGGGGGGCATACCTTCCCCGACAGGGGGACAGGGCCCCCCGAACCTCCCACTGGCGCCACCCCTGGTTCAAACCACACTCAAAATGCGTCAAAATTTGAAAAAGATTCACCGATTTATTATATTTTCTATATGGAGTCTGCGTATTGCAATGATATTCATGACAAAATTCCGACAGGGGTGATGGGGGCACGAAAGTTGTATTTTCTGAGGATTTATTCATTGTTTTATAAAATTTAATGACTTAAAATACAAAGCACTCCTGTTATTTCGATACTAATAATTTGAGGCTGCAATAATATTTTTCCATACCTTAACAGCTTTAATACAGAGTTTTGTAAAGTAATTAATAACATTTTCATTTCTTGATTTTAATTGAAGTTATTTTAGCACTATTTTTACTGTTTCTTAAAATATTCTCTTAATTTCTTTGAATTGTTCCTAAACGGCCATTTTTCGGATATTTAAATTCATTTGCAAGCATTCCTCTATTCACATTTACACACTGTATAATAGATGCATGGATTTTAGGTTTATTTTAGTATATTTCAGAAAAAGCCAGGCGAAATTCGAAACCAAGACTTTTCATGGACTTTGGTTATTGATGTGAAAATGGTTCCTGAAGAAAAGTCCATAGATTCCACTTAAAGGTGGTGCTGAACTGAGTTTGATACTTCAAAATCAACGTAAAATCACAGGGGAAATTAGTAAATGATTGCTAATTTCTATTTAAATTTTATTTGACAAATCTTTTTTACCAAAAAGATACTTTACAAAAATCAAGGGTTTTTAAATTTTCCTTAAAATTAAATTTGAAATGGAAGTTGAGTTCTTGAATTGAAAAAGAGATGGTTTCTTATTAATTGTTTATAAGTATTAGAGAGTTATCCGTAATAAGAAAATGCATAACCCGAATGCTTGCAGCTATGTAGGCATTTTTTGACGACAATTAATCCTCACATGCTTTTTATTATTAAGACAAAAGTAGTGATATTTGATTATTTTTAATTTTTTTAACATATCTCGATTACTTGAAATGCCAACAGTAGAATATTTTGTAATTTCTTGTACTTAATATTTTTACTTTCCAATATTTAAATATGGGACTGTACAGTGATTAATTTAAGTTTTAATACTACAGTAACATCCCGTTACACGAAATTCACGGGACCTAGAGATTTGTTCGTTATAACGGAAATTTCGTTGTAACGGAATTTCACTAATTTAAATAGAAAAAGGACGGAGTTTTAAATAAGTACCTTCGGCTTTTGTTTTGAAAGAAGATTTAATTTCATAATGCAATTTGATTAGCTACTGTTCTTAGATATTTGATTAAAATAGTTCATTAAAATCAGTAGAGAAAAATATTTTTTTTTCAAATTTATTATTTTTCTCTATCTAAAGATAGACAATGTTGATGGAAATATGCCATACAGTATTACCACGTGTCCTTTCTCTCATCCTTGTACGACATTAGAAATTATGTGTCTCTTCTCTTCGAACAAAAATTATTTTCTCTTAACTATAGGAGCCATGAAGTACAGAGTTAAGTAGAATAAAATAAAAACGTAATGAAAATCTTCTAATTAAAAACAATCACATCCGCAATAACGGCAAACCGGGAAAAGCAGTCGCTACCCCCGCTTTATCCAAAAACGGCCGTTTTAAAACATTTTTTTTTATATATAATTTTGGTGCATTTTTTTTTTTTTTTAAATTTGTGAAAAACAGGGAAAAAAACGAAAAATGAAATGTTTTTGTCTGCAGAAATAGTTCGTTGTAACAGGATTTTCAAAATACATTATTTTGTTGTATCGAGATTCATTTAACATTGTTTTAATTGCTTTTCGAATGGGACCATTCTTGTCTTTCGTTATAACGGAATTTTTCGTTGTATCGGTATTCTTTGTAACGGGATTTTACTGTATTATTTTTAATGAATAACAATAAATAAATTTAATAATATGAACTTTAATTTATTTTATCTACTTTTAGATCTAAAACATGAGTCCATGCTATTACAGTTTTCCTTGCAATAGAGAATTTTGACTTATCGAAATTTCTTGCAGTATGGGTTCGATTATCTTCGACTGTTATTGTCCGTATAAGCGATTATTCTAAAAAAATAGGTAAAAGCATTTCAAAATAAAGAGACAGAGATATAAAACAAAAAAAAATGTAACTGATTTTTTAAAATGTCCTGATTTAGAGTCTTAATAAATTTTAAAGGATTACAGAAAAATAATATGACAAATTAGACAGTATTTCAAAGTTCCATAAGTGTTTAAATTTCTATGGAGCTCTTGTTTAACATCAAGATGACATCAAGCAACTGCTAAATCCGATCCAAGATTTTTATTCTTTGTAACTTTTCTTTCGGGAATTGAGTTATATCTCGAGTTCTTTTTCATCTATACGGCGCCGTAAAAAAAAGGCATAACACTTGGGGAAAGTTGGCAATTTTAAGTGAGAGTAAGACAAATAGATAGACTAAATCTTGGAAAAGTGGGAACAGAATCAACAATCTTGTAAACCATTAAAAGAACAACAAAATTTTAAAAATTAGCTAAAAAGATAAGTTATATAGAAAGAGGGTGACCGCCTTCAATCCCATACCGGACACTCGCTGCCATTATAAATTAACCGGATGTTAGAATCAGGGATTTGGGTCTGTGTTCTGTTACTGTAAATTCATTGCACACCGAATGGCCATGTCGTTAAAGCACAATATAATCGGACGACTTTCTGTCGTGGAGAAAAATTTTGTACACATGCCCGGCAGTTCCAACGGCACTTAGCGGTTTATCTCGTTAGCTATCCCAAACGAAAAGAGTAAAATAAAAATTAACACAACATCAAATTTCCCCTTCCCCAAGCCACATTCTAAAGACATCCGTTTTGTCTTTGATAGTAACATTAAACAAAACAAAAAGTTTTTAAATGTGTGTAAGTGTGTGCGTGTGTATGCTAAAAATTACCGAAGTATGCAAAGCGCAGTATCTCCCCACATGCGAACGCAAGTGTCGTGGTGTCATTGTTTGTAAGTGGCCTGCCGTGGAGTTTCACGATTGCCGTTCAGAAAAAATGTCTACCGGCAGTAGTTCACACCTGGATCCGGCCTACTTCTAACTTTGACGGTTCCGGAAGTTACGTGTGCGACGCGGACTATAGGTTACTAGAATCAACTACACCGGCACTCGTGGTGGCAAATTAACTGCCACTTGAGGTTTTGTCAAAAACTGTATTCATCTCAATTCTTGAACAAGTTGCATTAAGCTGTTAAGTAAAATAACAACTGTAATAAAACTAAAATTTTGTATTTAAGTTTTATAATAGTTTCTTACACTTATAATCTGTGAAAATTATAAAAAAGGGTGATTTTTATGATCTTTCTACGCCACCTGTTTCGTATAAGTTATTTAATGTTTACGTTACCTCAGCCCCCTAGTTATAACGCTGTATTTCTTGATTATTTGGAAAGTATAAATATGTTCTAACAATATATTATTATTATTTTGAATGTCTGTTTTTAGTTCTGTCGTGTTAGTGATGACACGTTCCGATATGCGAAAGAAAGTGGAATTCCGGATTTAGATCAAATGGATTCAAAATGCTTACAAAAAGATATCTATACAAATTAAAACTTCGAGAAGATTTACGGAAATGATTTCGTTCGGAATGTCTTGGTTAATTAAGAAGATTTATAGATGAAGTAACTCGTGATTTAAAAGGTATTTATGCATTTATTGATGATATATTAATTGCATCTAAAGGTATTGTAGAGCACACTGCTCATCTCCATGCACTTTTTGAAAAATTAGATTATTATGGTTTGACAATCAAACCTTCTAAATGTACTTTCGGACAAAAAATATTTCCAACATTTTTCTTCTGTTCGTTTCTCGAAATTTTTAATAACTTTATAGCATTTGAATACATTATGTAAGAATTTTAGTTTTAATTTAATTAAAATTTATTGAAAATGTCATATTACCTTCAAAAATATCAATAATTTTAAAATTGTGTTTGGCTCTGGAAATAAACTTCTGCACAGATGCTTCAGATTTTGCTGTGGGTTCAGTGTTACAGCAATTTGAAAATGAAAATTGGAAGCCAATAGCATTCTATTCCAAAAAGCTGAATGATACACAAAGAGCATATAGCACTTACGATAGAGAGTTGTTAGGAATTTATCTCTCTGTAAATCATTAAAAAGTGTTTAATTTAGATTATTTATCTCGTATTTAAGAAATTGCCATTCTAACTTTCTGGAATTGTTTATTTTACACAGAAATACTATAGCAGCTGTTAATTTATTGAAAACACAAAGCAGATGTTTATTAGTTTGTTGAATGAAACAAAATAGTAGAGAGCAGATGTGTAGTTGTGATTGCGGAAGAAATGGGATTAGTAATTCCAGAAAAGGCTAAATTAGTGGATTTGAAAAAATTAATAGAGTTTAGTGATGTATATAAAAACGATATTGAAACTGCATGCATTATTACTGAAAATGTTTTGGCGGAAAGGAACGAAAAAATGGAAAAGGAAAAACGAGAGGTAGACGTAAAAAGATCGTTCTTTTTAGTCTAGTCCATGTTATGTCTTCCAATATATTGAAGGAAATAATAACTGTCCTTAATTATTTCGTGCTGTGGGAATAGATATTTTGGACGCATAGGAACATTTATACGTCTTAAATAGTTAGGTGGATAGTTGAGGTGGCGGAAACAAATTGTTTGAAAAATGAAACTTGAGCAATAAAATCGAATCCTAACGCAAGGGCTCTATAAAAGCAGAAAGGTAGTCAGGTATTCTTCACCTTAGTCTGTCTTAAGTGAGATGAGTATCTTGATTCGATGAGTCATTTTTTCTCATATTCTTTCGTAGAAAAATCTTCATATTGGTGCATCTTCCCTTTTACATTGTGTAAGAGAGAGGTTTTGGCCATTAAATGGTCGTTCATTGTGCAGAAAAATAGTGCAGGAGTGTGTCGTGTGTTTTAAAGCGAAACCAATTGTGATATCTCAGTTTATGGGAAATCTTCCTCGGGACAACTTTCGGACCCACGGATTTATCGAACGCGTACTCCGCATACACTCGTTGGGTCTTTAGAGGCGCGCCGGGAATCGAACAAGGAATTGTTACACCACAAGTCCGACACCTTATCTCTACGGGGATCGAATTCCCGATCATTAAACCACGAGTCCCACACCTTACCACTGGGGCCCTTAGATTATGTTCTTTGTTATAATTTTGCTGAGGCATATAATTAATTGCTGCATTGTTATATAAATAATTTTGTCTTTTATAATTAAAAAATAATAGATTAAATTTTTAAATTTCTGAAATACATTAGAATTACGACTAAAATAACTTACCACATTACGAAAATAGTAAATTTTATGTAATTAATATCAGCCTTTTTTATATATATAAATCTTCTTTTTGTTATTATAACTTCACTTTAAGAAGCTCCTCGAATGCTACGTTAAAGCGGGTAGTATAATTTCAAACTATGGTCTGATAAAAAGACAATACATCCTCGCATTAAACTGACATTACAATAAAGAAGAATATTGGTCTACAAATCTTCATTAGTCTATAAATTTATAATATATGATCAAATTTTGATGCCAATTTAAATAATTTAATTTGTACCGATTGAAAATCCTCTAATTACTTTTGTAGCAACTATTTAAAAATTTCGGCTAGCTCTAAAAGAAAATAAAT
>BGPR01030331.1:0-18326 GCA_013235015.1 Araneus ventricosus
AAAAATAAGTTTAAATACAAACTGAGACTGTGCCCTTGCACATTTAGGTACTAAGCTAAAAAAATGCATCTTAAAAAAGTGAATATATTCACTTTTGATTAAAAACAACTCCTCAATTAATCTTATTTAGATGAGAAGTGAAATAAATCTTGATTACACACACGTCACACATCATTACATTCAGTGACATATTTCCTTTTCTCAGAAACTTAATCTGGTATGGGCCCGCCTAAAGAAAATTTAACTTATATTTCTGCACATGTCACAACATAATAATAGTGAATGCACTATATCACTCATTATTGTACTACCCATGTTTATACTCAATTCACTATTTCAATTTAAAATGTTTCATGAAGATTAGATATCAGTTTAAGAATCCTAATCCAGGTTTCATTACATCCTAATACGATACGGGTCCTCAACAAAACACTCATACATAAATATTTTCCATATTACCAAGATACCTCAAAGATACTCCAGAATTCTCAAAATTGCAATGTATTGCGAGCGGAGGAAGTCATAACCCTACATTTCTGATCGCACCAAAGCTCCCTAGAAATCAAGATAAATCTATCTTATATTCCATTCATTATTTGATTAAGGTAATTATGTCTCATAACTTTTATCCCTGGTTTAACCAAATTGAAAAATAAAAATTTTAGATCCTGAAATAATTTACATAATGTTCGATGATGATGTCTACACACGTTTATAAAGGAAAGCAAAGTCATCTCTCAGCGGTTCGATGGTGCATGAATCACTTTAAGAATTACCATATTTTATCCTTCCACATGGGATTTCACTCCTTTCAGAAGAAAGCAAGTTCATTTACTGGTTGTAGAAAGCTAAGTCCAGTTCTAGGATAGTAATAAACTTGCGGACTTTATCAAGAGTTTATTGGAGGTCGAAATTAAACTTGGATCTCGTGGAAGCCAAATAAGAATGAGCTTCTTCTTAGATAAAAATTCATCTAGTTTGCTGTCAAAAAATGAAGACGTTTTTCTTTATCTCAGATTTAAATAAATCAAAATTTATTTATCTCTTATTTATTTCAAAAACCAATAAAAAGGTTTATTCCAATATAATTTTTCAATTACCAAAAAATAACTGTAATATATTTAAAAATTTCCAAATGTAATTGACAGAGCGAAGCGAGGTCTACGTTCTGATTCCATCACTCAGCACTTTGTTGGTAAATTTGTTTGTTACGCGATTACGACAAAACGTTTTGATCAATTTCTTTCAAATTTGGCAGAATTATTGCTTGAAGCAATAGAAAGCGGTGTATATTTTTTCATTTCTTATAATTTTAATTCAGTAATAAGATAATTATTTTTATTATATATAATTATTATGTTAATTAATTTAATTTGTTAGAAAAGAATGAGGGCCAATGGAACATTAAGATTATGACATCACAGTTGTAAATAAACACTGTTCGGTTATCTCTACGTATCTCTGTGTATGGGTATCCGCATTTCGCTAAATAAATGTTATCTATTTTTATAATCTTTGGCCATCTTTTAGTTCTAAATTTATATTTAAACTCTTCACCATCTAAACCATTTTTAAGAAAGTGCATAACGAGATGAGTGGAATAAGTCATTCGTCTTCATCACTTTCTGATCGCCCCCTAAATCGAATCGTGACGAGATTTTCACTGTTAAATGTGAGCTCCGACTACTCTATGTCTCACTGCTCTCCGCAACTGATTGCGAACCATTGTATCCATATTAACAGAATTTGTCGCACCTTAAGAATAGTGCTATACTTTTGTACTCCAGTGTATCTCCTCGAGATGTTCCGTTGATGTCCGTGATGTCCGTTGACCCTACAAAGAATGTTGTCTTCACAATGAATAACATTTTCTATGCTTTTAAAAGAATGCGATGAAGAGAAAATCTTTTTAATTTTGGGGGGACGAGGTCTAATGTGCACAGAATTACTAGTTTTAATTCAAACAGGCTATTTTAGAATTATCTTTACGGTTTATAGGTTCAAAAGGAAGTTTCAGTGAATTTAAAAATTTATGCATTTTTGTTAAATAATGTGAAGTATAAATTGTTTTTTATTAATTTAAAATGCATCGATATATTTGTTTATTCAAAAAATAATTAAATATTGCTATGGATAAGTGAGACAAAATTGGTTCAGTAATATCTTTTATGGACTTAATTTCTTGTTTCAATTTCTTTTATAATATCACGAGTGTTTCCTAATTTTTAAATTCATTGAATGAGTATGAAATAACTGAGTTCGTCGACAGTTGATTATCTAACTGAGTTTTCATTATTTAGCTGATTATGATGGTAGATTCGTAGAAGATATTCCTATAAATCAGAATATTGAATTGATTATTTCGCGTTTAACATTCTGAAGCTCTTATGTTACACAAGTTTAGAAAATGGGATGTCTGTTCTGTTCTCATTCTCTTCGCTTTTCTGTAATTTCGCATTACAACGTCTGTCTTAATTGACCTCCGGTAGCAAATCTATCGCGAACAGACATTGTGATGCGAAATGGAGCATTCATCTAGTTAACAAAGGAATTTATCCTAGATAGGAAGAAACAGGATCTTTGAAATAAAGAGAAGTCGGTCTAGCATTTCACATAACAGTCTGTAAAATGCTTGCTTAAAGTTCATTCCTGATCAATTACAGCAATTTGTACCTTAACACAGAGTTCTCTGTATCTCCAGGGATAGGAAGATGAGCTCTCAGGAACTCGCCCTGTACATCCACGCACTACTGGTGGCTTGCATGGACCCGAGGGACTTTAACGGCGATGACCTTGTCCGGGAGTTGCGAAGGAGGGTGGAGGCGTCCGGGAACTATACCAACCCCTTCCTGATCCTCGTCTTGTGCAACGCGGGGGACACCATGACGGCCAGAGACGTGGAGCAGGTGACTGCCGCCTACGACTCTCAGCACAGGCCATTCTGGACAGGCAAGCAGTGTTTAAAAATACAATTAACAATAACACTTTGTGTACGGTATAAAATTATATGAAAGATCTAAAAAATAGAAAAACCGTACTTGTTCTCGCCCTTAACAATCTATATATTAGAACAGAAGAAGTGAGCGTAACCCGCAGACATCAATTAATATATTCAACTTATCTAAAGTGGTACGCAAGTCAAGTTAGTGAATGAAAATTTTAATTTTCTGTAATTTGAGAAAAACTTAGATGGAAGTTTCCCGCCTTCAAAGTGAAAATTTGGAATTTTAATTACAGTTGCATTTTATTCGAATTCCATTGTGTTTCAATTGGTGCTGTTCTGTGGACAGCATCCTATTTAAAGCTACGTTTGCTACGTATTAGAGCCCTAGAGTAATTATTTAAGAATATTGAAATAGTAAAGAAAGTTAACAAAAAAATATTGCTCATTTTCTTTCAAGTTTCTTCAATGTACAGTAATGCATACATAAAACTCCTACATGCATGCTCATAGATCTTATAGATATGTGTTAATAGTACTACTTAATACTCAAGATATGCAAGAAAGGTATGATTTTTTTCACTTTTACGATGAATGTTTAATTATAAGATTTATTTTTTGATTCTCATATTGTGTATTATTATACTTCTACTATCTTAAAAAACTTTAAAACCAATACTTTTGAATGAATTTGCATTAGCAGAATAAAATTTGTAACAATCAAAGTTATTTAGTAAAATTTCGGTTGTACGTCTTTTCATTTATAAGTCGTTTCAAATAAGTCCCTTGAAAGACGTATAAACGGTGATTTACTGCAGTGTGAAACGAAATCAGTTTAATCAAATTTTCAAAATTGTAATAAAATAAGACAATTGTAAACTTGATATTTTACATGGAAAAATTCTTGTTGAAAATTTTATCGGAACAAAATTTTAAAGCTTAAAATTTTGAAACTTAAAATTATTTAATTTGGAGATAATCATATATTTAAGAAAGTATGAACACAATTTAGATTATAAAAATAATATAGTGATTGATTTTTTTATTTTTATTTAGAATATATATAACGTATTAAAATGTTTTCTTATTTATTTAACAACCACTCCGACCCAGCCAAGGTGAAAGGCCATTACACGGACAGGAGGGGACACAGAAATCATGAAAAATATACATACTAGACCCAAAAAAGGGTGGCAAAAAAACAAAAACCATACATAGAAATAATCATACAAATTAGTAACCATAACCAAAAAAAACCCAAGGGAAAGGAATACATAGAAAACAAAACACACACCACGAGAAAAAAAAAGAAGAAAATTATTAAATTTTATGACAAAAGAAAATTAACAGAAAATATAATTACATGGAAAAATATTAAAATAACGCAAAGGGCCAGCACAATGAATAAATACAAGCAGCGTTCAATAATATATACAAGAATAAAAGAAAAAAGAATTAAAGAAGAACAGCCATAATTAAAAATATTTAAGCATTCAGAAACATTTACACTGAAGCATTCTTCTAATGACCGGCAAAACCCAGAGGGAAATCGAGAAAACATGCGAAAAGGTAAAAAATTGCCCGCGCCACTGCCAACAGCACTATTTGTAGAAGGTTAAAAACCAAATTCATGAAAATTAAGACTTCCTCAGCTCTGGTTCAGCCGGTTGCATGAGAACTCATAAAATCTAAAATTTTTTCCAAGACGTGACAAAAACTCCCTTTTGTTTACAGATTTTTAAACCAGGTGACGCGTTTTGAACTGCAGGTTCTTTTAGGTCTTATTCTTTAGTTAACGAGCAGTTCAATGAGTAGTGGTCTGCATCACCGAGTCGCCCACAAGGGATAATGGAGATTGAGTATTTTAAATCTATGGAGATGACAGGGGAATGAACCGTGCGACGTCAAGAAGAAGACTAAATTGCCTGTATATAAAATAAAATATTCTTTCCTGCATATAAAAGTAGGAGTAAATAAATACTTGAAGACAACGGAAGACCAGGTAACGCCAGGTACTCTACTAGTTATAACTATATTTCTTCTGTTAGTTTGCACCACGGAATATCCTTTATATCCCGCATGAAAAGACATCGCTATCCTTTTGCAGATTCTCAGGCCCTGTCCAGTATGGCCCTGTACTGCATCTCCTCCCGCAGTGGCGTGTCCGTGGACGAGCGCACCCTCAGGGACATGCTGCAGGAGCTGAAGAGGCGCCAGTTCAGGAACGGGACGGTCGACAACTTCAGGACAACCGCACTCGTCACACAGGTAATCTGAAAGCTGGAGAAGTCGTTTGTCTTCGTCATGCTCGCAATACAGTGAGGCTGGCAAAATGAAATATTTGTCTGCTAAGTTATTCGATGACTCAGAAGAAGAACAATCTTCCATAGAACAAGTGGGCTATCAGAGAAACTGAAGACAAATATATTTACAGATTGAAACTAAACATATGATTAGTGAAAATAGATATTTAATGCAAATAAATGAAACATTTGTGAAATTCTTTTATAACGGTAAAAATCTTAACTTTTAAAAAGTTGTGAATGTATGCTTTTACTCGCAAAAGTTTCCTCTTTGAGAGATCTAAAATTTAAGAGTTAATTGAATTTTAACTGTAAATAATTATTGGCATACTAATTAAACGTATTAATAAATTAAAAGGTGTTGCTGTGTAGGTAGTTGAAAACTCCTAGAAAGTAGTCCTTTTGTTTGTTTCTTCTTCCGCATAATCTCACATAAAACAAAAAATCAGGAATCAAGTCCATCAAATTCTAACATCCTTTCTTTTTTGGCAATTTTTACAGCCTCAGTGCATAATAGTGTTTAGAAAATAGGATTGTTGGATAGATAAGTTCTCGCCGAGTTTAGTTACATTAACATCCCGTTTAGAAGCAGTACGAGGGCTATTTTGGGATGGACCTCGTAATTTTGATCTGCTGTCACATAACGAAAGTTCTCGCAGAAGACAGAAAATTCATACATATAACTGTTTATAAAACCACAGTTTCTGAATCACGAAGCTTCATCCCAGGATAGAGGCTATCATGCATTATATGCTCCGTCACAAGAATACCATTTTTCAAATATTCTTTTAATATTTAAAATTGAGAGGATTTTTTCTTTAATAGTGGTAGGAATCTTCACAATTGCATATTACAATTGAACAATCTAAAACCTTTATTTCTTATTCTGATGACAGTGTAACTGAGTGGTAATAGAAACTCATGGTCATCATTTGCCTCGCATGTAAGATGTCATTTGGGAAAAATTATTAATATTAGCATGGGCATAATGAGTTCCATTCGTATATAATGCTTCACATGTATGAAAGAATATTTCCCAGCCTGATTTTCCTTCAAACTCTTCTCGATGACTTTGAATTACACCATTATGACTCTTCAGGCTCTTTTTAACTATCTCATCAAGGAAACTCAAGCTTTCTTGAAAGTACAACTTGCAGAATTATTAGCTTCAGAAGGAATTAAGAGTGGACAAAATAAAGAAAAATGAAAATTTACAACACAATTTCAGATCATCCTATGGCATTTTTCGTTTTGGAAATTGAAAATTGCATTATGCAAATTGGTTTCGATGAATGAAATTTCTTTCCCAGCATATTTCTCCTATAATGTTTAGTATCTACTATTTTAAAGTGAAATTGGTGATTGCGTGGACGGATCGAATTAAGATTCGTCCCTGACAGTTGTCATTTATAAACGAGGTACAAAGAATACTCTTTTTTTCACAATTCTATATTTCTGTTTTCAGATATATACCTTAATACAAAGGAAGGCATTCGATTAAAGGAGGCTTCCAAAAGTAAAATATTTTAAGGATGGATATATGTTAGTTTTCTTAAATTATCTCTTATGCCATAATTATAATAATTATTATTACGCTTCTTAATACAATACTGTACAACAAAGTATAATTACCAATGACAATTTGAAATCATTGCAGTTCATTAATTTTATCCATAAATATTATAGAAACCACAAATCATCTACCATCAAGAATATCATGTTGGCAATTGCCCCAAAAATAATAGAATAAATTTAATGATAAAATTTCCTTTTTTTTTATTTCTTAGGATTTCATTTATCTGTCTTTTGTATTGGTATATTGGAAGGGTTTTTCCTCTTTGTGTTAAACGTTCTACTAACCGAATTACTTTCTCGCATTTCTGTATTTGAAAGTTTTATTTTACTGCTTAAAACCCTGGTGAAATAGACATTGTTTTTCCATAAATATTTCTTTTTTGGAAAAGTTGTACAACCATTTGATGTTCCAAAAATCAGATATTTTTATTACAGATACCTTCTATCCATTTTTATTTCAATAGCCTATCTCATAGGACGTTTTACTGTCTTTTTTCTCAGGCCCTTTTCATCCATGAATCCTACAAGACGGATTTCGACCTGGACTCGGCCATGAAGGTTTTAGTCGATGGCCTGAACGGAATCAGGTCTCTCCTGGACGCCTACTACGCACTTCCCGTCCTCAATCGAAAAAGCCTGCTCAACGTAACTTCCAGTCACTGCATAAAAGAGCCGGTTGCTGGTAAGTTGGCTCATTTGATGCAATTGAAACTGAATACAATCTAATGAGGACCATTGAATAAGTTTTGTCACCACGAATTCTTTACCTTCAGTAAAATACTTTAAAGCATTAAAGACAGATGATTTGTTTCCCTGTATGTGTTTAATTTAAATACGCAAAAACTGTTCAAAACTAAATCAGTTAGTTAGAAAGCAAATAAAATTTAAAAAATAATAAATTCCAAAACACTTTTAAGGTAATTGTGCATTTCACCAACCCCCGAATTAACTCTACCTCGAAATAGTTTCTGGCTGCAACTCAAACGTGTGAACCTCATTAGAGCACTATGCAAAATTATGGCATCACGCTCAAACGTTATTTCGTCCCTCAGCAGAACATCGTTTCCGATAAGAACATCGTTTCGGAACTAGAGTGAAAATTTAACAAAGCGCGGAAGTCCCATAACTCGTAGAGTAGATAAGTTTGTAAGATTTCCACATGATAAACGAAACACGCCAGCATGTAAGCCAAGGAGTGACGCTTTCTTAAAAACCTTTTAGATCATATATTCAAAAATACTCCGAAGAGAACCGGTGTATAAGGAGGGATCTCACAGTAAATTCGTATTTCTTCCACGACGTCAGCGATTACCTCTCCTGACATGAAATTTGTAACTAATTTCTCACAGTTCAAATCCCGTCAAATCTCTGTGGTCTCACCACTTGTAAATGATAAGATGCGTGAAACGAAGATAAATTAGAAATTCAAAAAGCAAGTAAATCATTAAAACAAATTGATTTAAAATGACGGAGATCAACTGGTTAATTTTGTATATTATTATTCGAAGTTGTTTGATATAAAAAAAATTGTAAGGTTAGAAAGGTTACTAAAAATATCTTCTATTTTTTGTAGAAGAGGAAGCAATACAGAAAGTGTTAGATGTTCAAGGAGAAACGATAATTGTCCAATACTCCGTCTGGATGGGTGACGAAATAAATCTGGCTCGTACATGGAGACTGAGAATGCGTGTAAACAGCACTATTTATGACGCTATAGAGACTGTTGCAAAGATGGACAACAGGCAGAAGTAAGTATTTCAAACAAGTGATTACAAACGCAAAGAGTTGCATTGATATATGCTTTACTCTCACTTTGAGCAAAGGACGAGTTTTAAGGGAGTTTGACAAAGGTGAGTTCGACATGTCTTGAAACTAGCATTTAAGAAACATCATGTCGATGCTCCCTTATTGACAGAGCAGTTCCAAATCATTAGGTCCGTTCCCAACAATCTTAATGGCATGCATAACAACAATTCAAGCAATAATTCAAACATATCAATAATCCAAGAAAATTAAACATGTTCAAATCTTCTTAATGAATGGGGCCTCACAACATATGTTGTCTTATGTCTATTTCACCTGCTAGATTCTAAGAAGTAGTTATATCAATCAATATCTGGATTTTCCTTATCGTAACTACATTCAGATTTCTAAAGGTTAGTAAATTAGAGAAGTAAATGGACGTCTAAAATATGATACCTGACGTATCTTCTTATTACTCAAGTTTTTTCATAAATGAAGGAAGTTTTTGATGATGAGTTTCTGTTCACATAAGAATTGCAACTCCGAGATAAATGAAGAAGAAATCTTTATCGCATTTGTTTCGTGCAAAAATTACTATGATAGATTTTCGTCGTATCATATTCTACAAAGTAATTTTTATATGATCAATCTCGGCAATTATTGGTTCCTTGTGTTAATTGTTATTATAGATTCTAATTCCTTTTTCAAGTTTCAAGCAATTCGCATCTGTGGGAAGGAAAAGGGATGATCTGTGAGGAGGAAATATCCTTTTTAGAAGATGATTTGACAATTTCAACGACTTCAACGAATTCTAGAGTTCTGCTTCCATTCACAACATGAATTCTAATTTTAAAACTTTATCTCGGAACTTAGTGAGCTACGCAGAGGTTAAAGAATCCTGATTTATATATATAAATCTAATTGTTCTCTCCAGGAAATCCCTGGAATTGGAAGATGACAGTCCTCTTCAGCAGTGCTGCGTAAACTGTTTTCAAATCTGACCCCCTTACTTAGTGTAAAATTTTGTCTCGACACCTCCGGAGGCCGCGAGCACGGTTTTTGAGGATACGCCATATATTTTTGATTGTCAAATAAATTTCTCAAAATATTTTCAAAAAATTCAAAAACAATTTCTTGTGACCCACGGTTTGAGTACAACTGCTCTTCAATATAATGAGATTGTTATAAATGATATTTAAGATCTAATATGTCACTTTTAATATGATCTTCATTAATATTAATTTAGAATCCGTTCTATGCAAAACCTCTGCTCATATTCTAGTTTAAATAGATTAAAAGTGCTGATAGGTATTTCTGATAAATGATTCATGTTGCTTTATATTAATCTTTCAGTGTCGAGTACAACGTCGTGGATCGTAAACCGTATGTGTCAGCACTGAATGAGAAGGAAGACGATCCCGAGATGGAGACGTTTTGGTTCTTGTACCTGAAAACTGTGAACTCTGACGGAGATCCGAAGATCGTGGAGGAAAGTAAGTACTTTTTTCCAAATGCTATCGGAGAAAATGAATATCCAAATCATTCCTCACACTTAACATACATATAGCTTTTTGTTTGTTCTGTAAGGTTTCTTGCTATTGCAGTATAAATTAGAAATTAAGTTTTAAGCGCCATTTAGTATTCGTATGACATTTTGTAGGAACAATAAGCGTACTAGATTAATAAATTTCTCCTGTTCTGCATTTCTGTCATTTTATATATTTATCGTTTTATATTTTTTTACCTTTCAAAAATACTCTACAGAGTGTGTCGTAAGTTCAGTTACGACGTTTAAAATTTCGCTACAAAGGAAAAAAATGTTCTTAAGCATTTGTAATTTGCATGAATATTTATAATAAAAAATCAGCAAGAGAGGGCTCTAGAAGACAGTAACAGAACTATTTTGCTTTTTATAGATTTATATAAGTAATAAGAGATCAGCATGGTCCCCACACATGGTATGGTACAGGTAAAGCGAGTCACAACGTGACAAGTCTTGGATGGATTCGACCTAAGGCCTGCCCAACGACATCTTCGAGTCTTTCCAATGCTGCGGAGGGGGGGCGAGAGACTGTTATACAAATAAATTCTGGTGATCTTTACCATTTGGTCTTACAACTTCGAATTACCACCCTATATTCTCTAAAAGGAACATCGACACTGAACTTGCTACGTAGGGTGGGACATCTTACTACATGAAGTTTCTTGCAGACAACACATTTCGTCTTTTAACAAGCAACACCACCTATCTCAAATTTTTGAACTTTAAAAGAGAAAAAATTTTAATAATACCAATTATTAAAAAGTGTCCAATAATTTTTCGCCACCAATACCACATATTTCTGAATTTTTTTTCACATCTGGTCTAAACAAGAGACAGCATGTGGTCGTGTACTCATGGAGATTCGACGACGAAAAAGATAATTGCCGGAACGAATGCTATTTCAAAATAAAGTGATTTCTTTTATATTAGAGTTCTAATTCTGCGTTGAAAATTAGTCATTTTATAATTTAATTAAGTTTTTAACCCAATCTTCTGAAATTTGACTTTTGAGCTGATTTGTTTTCTTATTTTGTTCTCTGTTATAAACTAAAACATATTGATATGAATCAACACCATATTCCTTTTCAATTTTTGCAGGTCCTGTTGATATAAAGCTGAAGCCTAATCAAGAGATCATATTGTGGTACAAGTGTGGCCCGTGGAGCGGCCAGAGTCTGATACAGAAGCCTGTTACACCGCCGTAAATGCTTTTTAATCGCTTCTCTCTATATATGTTTCTTACTTTTATATTTGGGTATCTATTCTTCTAAAAACTCAGATGTAATAATGTTTAAATAAAATTAGACTTTCAGCATTTAAGTTTATATTTTATTTTCTACCATCAATATTCAAAACAAGAACATTTTTTGTGATTCCTTGATGTATAAATTTCCTGTATAACCTCAATTCGGATTACACTGATACTTAACTTCAGATAAGACTACAAATAATACTTTCTTGAAACAGAAATATACCTTTTATGTGTGGTAAAACAATATTTTTGTTTCACCACAGATAACAGCCAAAGAATTCACTTACTTTTAATTTACCGAACTTCCACTTCAAAGTTATACGTAACTTGAATCAGAAAAAATAATAAAAACTTGATTTTCCTTATTAATTGAAAGAAAAAAGTAATCCATTTTAAATTATTTCGTGCGAGGAGCATGTATTGACGAATCTATATTTTTCATCTTAATAAATGGAAATCATTTTTTATCTCTCTCAAGGTTTGACATTTCTTATAATATAAAAAAGAGTTATTAAAGAGATTTTAATTGAATTCTAAATGCTATAAAAATTTGAACCAATAAAAACCAATTTGAAAAAAGATTAAAGAAAATTTTATATCGACACCGCTCGCATATTTTGTGAACGTTTTAATGGAACACCTAATGAATCGTTCGGTTTAAAACTTTTTTATTTTTTTAGTAATTATTTCATTATGTTTGAAAGTATCATTTTATATTACAAAATTTTCTTTAATTATAAAATGATAATTGCAAATACGAAACGGAAAGATGTCTTTCTTTTTCGTTTTTCTGAAGACACAATTTAATTTTCGGTGGTTATTTAAGAACGTTTAAAATAATTTTAATCATTGTGCTTGCATATTGTTAAAAACATCGTCTTGAATGTAGTCCAACAAATAAAGCATTATTTCTCGAAGATTTCGTCAAAACACAAATCACAGGTCAAAACTGAACAGCACTTGTATAAAATAAAAACAGATATATCACCAATACCTTCTTCGCCGACCAGCTTGCTCGCCAGCAATATAAGTTCAATTAAATTTTACATCATTTTATATTCATGGTTCCTTTAACAATATAAGCAAATCGTAGTAGATACTGAACCCACGTTCTTTTATTGACCCTAAACCTGTTTTCTTAGTTTTCTACTTAAATGTTCCTAATGGAGTCAAATAACTGACCATGTCATGTGACATCGAATTTCTTGTTGTCAGTGCCATTTTCACTTTCTTATTTCTCTCGCAAAATATGCATTTGATTTCAACATTAAAATGGCGCAGCAAATTTTATGGTCAGTAGCATGTTAGCTGAATTGAAATATGCTGAAAAAGGAATGAAAACATATCAGCCAAAATAATTTAGCATACTGAAAATATAGGAGGGCTGAAAATTCGAAACTTCAAACACAAATCATTAGAGGTATTACTCATGCTTTAGAAGATTTTATTAATTAAATTTTATAGGAATTATTTAAAACACTTGTGCACTTTTCAATACCAGTAACAAAAATTAAAAATTATAATAACTAAACCAAATTAGTTCTCCTAATGCATTGATATGATCCTTATAACTTTAAATATTGGAATTATGATCTGTTCTAAAAAAATAACTTTTAAAATTAAACTAGTCATCTTTGTTGAAAAGCCCGGTCACATGGAACAATGCTTAGATTTAATTTCAATGAAATCTCTTATGAATACATTGATATTCACGGCTCTCTCAAAAAAGTAATTTTAAACATTGAAACGAAATAGACCTTTAATGCATATTACACCTGTCTCTGTTTATTGTGTACATGAACTTCCCTAATGAAGTTAAGCCAGACGACGTTACGTTTGCTTTAAAATACAACTGTCCACGCCATCTAACTGCATGTTGTCTTTGTTACTAAAAGGTGCAGTTAATTTCAACATTGAAAAGGTGCGACGTAGTTTTCTTCTATTACATGTGCACGCCTACCAAAACGTTAGCTAGATTAAAACATGCTGATAAAAAATTAAAGAATATCATTTATAATCTTTCCGCATATGTGATCTGTTTTTTGATCATAGAACGCTTTTTAAAATAGATTCGACTAATAATTTTATGAAAGAAAGCAAGAAAGTAAAAATTCATTTCGAAATTGGCGAAGGATAGGAAAAATTAAACTCATTCTTCATCCCTTAGCTTTCAAAAATAGAAGAAAAACATATGACTAGATATTTTAAGAAACGATGAAAAAGATTTGGATCTCCTAGCAACAATGAAAATGATTTAAATTTAATTGAAATTGTGAAAGTTTAGCTTAAATTATGCACATAAATATTTTTAAAGGGTTTTCAAAATTCAGGGTAGAAAATACGGCTTAAAAATGAGCTTATAATGAACGATCAGTAACAACGCTTATTGGTGTAATACGTTGCCTAGAGGAGCGTAGTATCTCTGTTCGCATGAAACTCTCTACAATATTCACACGATACTTTACGATGTACAGAATTCAGAATTAGCAGGAATTCAGAGTATTAACATCGTAGATATATCGTCGAATATGTTGTGTAATAGGGATAGTTCATTTAATGTTCAAAAAATAAATATATATTTTTTATTTTTATATGTATGAAAGACAAATTACAGCAATCGTCAAAATGTGTACCTCCATAATTTGAAAAATGCCAATGTTTAGACACCAGATATTTAGAAAACAGATTTCTGAAATAATGTCTGAGCAACTTCCCATGTGTATGTGAACGTATTTGTCTTCAAATACATGTCAAATTTCGGATCAAATACAATACGAGGAAGAGCTACTTTTCTATTACGCTTACTTATTATCCTTACTACATCATGAAATTACAAAAAATAGGGCATTATTTGAAAGGGTATTTCTATAATCAAATTTTCGTTCAGGCCTCAAATAAATATAATATACATTTTTAGTACTGTTTTAATATTCCCACATGCTGTCACTCGTGTACGAGAAAATTATTATGCACATTTTTAATTAAGAATTTTTTTAACAATTCAGTTTCTCCACTGTGTAGTGAATACACAAATTATGTTGTAAAGATGTCAATGAGGTGTATGAAATAATTTTTTAAGAATAAGCGTTCTTGGTTACCGTTAGAGAACATGTGTTTAGAATTAATTATTAATTTTCGATTATCTTAACAAAACACGAAAAACTCATACGTTGTTCTAAGCTGAGAAGGAAAAATACGTTATTATATCCTAAAATAGGAAATTTCTTTAGCTTCAATTTCCTATACTCACTTTATGAAAATGGTTTTAAAATAAAATTAGGGGAATTATTTTGTTGCTTTTTCCCAAAGACTGTCTAGATTGAACCACTAACGTTTGCCTAAATTTGACCATTTGAATCTATATATTTATTATCTTAAACTATAGGAAAAGTTCAAAAGGCAGCTTATGACCGATTGTAGACCTAAGGAAATGGATTTGGACCAAGGCAAATAAAAAAACAAACGATAAAAGGGCAATAAAGTCATGAAAAGTTGGACTAAAAAAGTACAACAACTTAGAATACGTATTATTTTCGTAGATATTTGTGGAATAAAAGGAAGAATATGAAGTGTTGGAGTGCATAAAAGTGCACATACTTAGGTTGATGCATTCTGTGCAGGTGTGAATTGCAAAATGAGAATATATTATTGCTTCAATTGCGCTTAGCGAAATTGCAAGCAAAACCAAGACGACCGGTTTCCTGGATTGGACCTATGACAACTATTTTATGGTGATTTTTCTTTAATTAAAATTTATTTCATAAAAAGTTAATTCACTTTTATGAAGATAAATTAACTACAAAAAATTCTACTATTTGTTTTACATTGAAATTATTTCTCCATCAAAAAATATCCTGCTGGTCAATTATGGAGACTTTTCCCTACATTGCCTTTATTACTTTATATTTTATTTCTAATCCAAAATTAATATAATGCCTACTGTAGTTCAAAACATGAATATAATAAAAATTTTAAGGAATAGATTTAATATGTGTGTTAATATTCAAGTTATATTAAAATTAAGTCATTTCACGTGAAATGAAGAATTGTATAAGTAATATAAAACATTTGGTGAGTTTTTAGAATCTGATCTTAAAATATATTAAGGTGTTTATAACCCTAAAGTTTTTAACTCCTTCCTATTACAGTTTTCCAATGGCTTTTGGCTTTTATTAATTTGATATACCAATCATATTTTGAAGGTAAGATAATGTTACGCTGGTTTAAGACGGAATTTTAAAATATTGCCTAGAATTTTTCTCGTAAGAAAGCATAATTAAAAGCATTAATGGAATGGCAGTTCGTCACGATAAACGCATACTCATTTTCCTAACTACATTTTGAAACTACAAGAAAAAGGACACTTTTTATAAAAATATTTTTCAAGTCATATTGCCATGCAGGATTTAAATTAATGTATCACACATTTTTAGTGTTGTATTAATATATCAGCATTCTGTTACTCGCTTCCAAGAAGAATATTTTTTTAGATATGACGTTTGTTGACATGTCTGTTTCTCTCCAATATAGTGAATATGCACTGCTCACAAAATGTAGAGGGCGCTCACAGTCTTGGTTGATCATACACTCTTCCGAACAGTCAATGAGTCAACGTGTGACTCTGTCGTCCAGATTGGCATGCTTCTGTTCACGTCAGCACATACACAATTAGCACTTTCTATTTAATCACAATAATTGAGTTTGCATCTCATCTTTGAATTGTCGTCTACTTTGCTGATATACTTTTTTAAATACAAAAAAACAAATGCTTCTTTTTAACAACTTTATCAATATTTTAAAATAGCCCAAAATTTTTAATAAGTTTATTAATTGTTATTACTACTATGCATGCTATAATGGTTGTAATTAAAGTGAAATGTTTTCAAAAATGGTTACATAACATCTATAAAACTCAGATCAATGAGTAGAAATTTTATAATTTAATAATTTAAAAACATTGCCTTTGATTCTTTTGCTCGGCGAAAAATATCAAAATTACGAATTGGAGAACAACACTAACAGACCGTCATAAAAAAAATATAATTATGTAAACATTCAGTAAAAAAGTTTATTGTTGCAAATTTAAGACTTTTGATTGTTTAACTCGCAAAACAATTTTATTTTTTGACATTATAAATGACAAAAAATACTATGAAGTGTTGGAGAATCACAACTCATTTTTTGTTGATATTCTTAATCTTTATTATATTGTTGGCAATAAATAAATGCTCACGATGTCTTTAATAATCGCTTTAAATATTAAGCAGAGCATTCGCAATGAATACAAAGGTTTCTGACTAACTCTAACGGGTGTCAGACGTAGGAAACCAAGCCAAAAGATTATTTATCACATACAATTCCCGTCAGCGGAATTAAAACGGCGCAATTAGCATGTACGGATTATGGAATGAAAATTAACGGAGAACTTAGGAAAATTGATATTTTTCTTAGCATCACCACTTTTTTAAAAAGAAATAATCTTTTAAAAAGTATATTTTTCTCCCTAAAAGCTAGCGTGAATTTATTTGGCACTTGATTTTTTA
This sequence comes from Araneus ventricosus, assembly GCA_013235015.1. Taxonomy (NCBI): domain Eukaryota; kingdom Metazoa; phylum Arthropoda; class Arachnida; order Araneae; family Araneidae; genus Araneus; species Araneus ventricosus. Next base: position 16,901 of record BGPR01030331.1, read on the forward strand.
AAAAAACAGCGCTCATTATGAGATCGCTGCGTTATGAATATTTATTTCATCAGTATATATAATGCTTACGAGGACGCAAAATCGCTCAGAATTTGTTAATCGTCTTTTGGCAACACCTCGTAAATTTCGTTTGTTTAAATTTTCGGAGAGACCTCGATAACTATTTTTTTGAGATCGCGTGTTTTCTTTAAGTTGCAAAGAAAAGTTTGTCTCTCAGTTTCGATTAAGCAAAAGAATAAATGTCTCCTTGATATCTACTTTTTAGTGAAAAGGTTGAGAAAGGGGCTATTTCATCTCTCGATTAATCACATTTTCTGAATCTGAAAAAAAAACACTACCTTTTTGAGCAACATTTAATTAAAAAGATGCATGTTTTTGTAAAAAAAGTTAAATTAAATCATTATTATGGGTTTTAATTTTGAATAGTTAATAAGAACATATTTTTAGACACTTTTCTTCAAATCGGTTATATAGTCTGACAACAATTCAAATTTTCTGTGGATTAAAATATAAATGGCTACCCAGAGAAAAAGGTTATATCATTCCTGACTAAATAGTAATTGGATTAAGTATGTATACAACTAAGGGAAGTCTTTTTTTAGCAACATTTCATTAAAAAGAGTTGCATGTTTAAATTTTTTTGAAAAAAGCAACAATTTTTGGAATTTTTAAAAAGGCTATCTTATCAGTCTTGAAAAGCTAAAACAAAATAATTATTGTGCGTTTTATTTTTTAATAGTCAATATGAACATTTTTTAAGCCACTTTCCTCCCTAATATATCCATTTTTAGCTAAACTGTTGTGAAATGGCATCGATTATTTACATAACTGCAAGCACGTTGTTCATCTTAAAATAATGTATTTTTGCATTCTTCTTACACTTTTATAATTTCTTAGTTAGACTCATTTGCCTGTTTAGTTTGTTTTCCTGATGCTTTCATTATATAAGAAAACGGCACTTTCCAGGGCCAAAAAATTTTAATCTGTCTTGATTAAGGTGAAAGCATCAGAAGGAAATCAGCTAAGACGTCACACTACAATGTCTTTCTAAATAATCTTAAATATAAATTGATTTTAGAATTAATTTTTAGATTAATTTTTTAAACTTCTATTGGCTTTTCGCATGGATGTCTTTTCAAAATGATTGGCTTTTATTGGTTGTAATGCCTCAAGAAGGATTTCTTTTGCCAACCTTTCTGGAAAATCTTACATCTCTTAGTTGGAATAGAATAAAAAATGACATTTCTTCTGTCATGCCACTAACCCCCATGTGGCTGTTCCGACCCTCAGGAAAAGGATGTGAAGTGAAGAGTGAGAGGAACAGTTGCGCGGGGGATTGAGGAAAGAGACGCCTTATAGGAGGTGTGTTTAGTTTGGTGTCTGCACTGGGTGTGCATGTTTTGTAGGAGTTCCCGTGCGGAACTCT
>BGPR01030332.1:0-18730 GCA_013235015.1 Araneus ventricosus
GGTTCGTTTTATAGACATGACTTTTAGGAGACCGATTTGTGGCGTTTGCCCGTCCGACATGCCAAAAGGAGGAACGTAAAACAAGAATTAGTGGAACACAATTTCGGTGTATGGTCAACAAATAGGATCAATATTCCATGTAACCTGAAAGGGCAATGTATTCCTGGTTCATTTCACACACCAGTGCAACTATCCAATTGAAGAATTCTGGTCACAAAAGAAGCAAATTTAACTATAGTCTTTCGCTTCTGTAGAAGATGATTTTTAAAACACAGCGATGAAATTTTATTGCAGAATTTATGAATAATGGCAACACAATTTTGGTGTATGGTCGACAAATGGATTCAATTTTCCATATAAACTGAAAGGACAATCCATTCTTCGTTGATTTTTCACACCAGTTTGCAAATTTTGTAGAATTCTGTAGACAAAAGAAGGTAAAATTAACTATAGCATTTAATTTTTAGTGGAGATCCTTTTTAAAATATAGAAACTAAGTTTTTTGCAAGAATTTATTGCAACAGTCAGTAGGAATCGGATAATTCATTTTTTAAACTTTTGTACATGTAAAATGAAAGGGCTATCGAATATTTACTCATTCATTCAGCCAATTCTTCTGTAAAATGTTTGAAACGAAAATATCTGACATTTTAATATTTCTCTGATATGAATGATCCTTTAAAGAAGTGATTTCTCATTTGATTAATCTTCAAGTTTTATCTCTATCTTATTTCATTCATCTTCAAGAGAGAAAGCTAATATAACTCATTCTTAACATTTATCGATTCTTTAGAATAGTTCTAGACCAGTTCATTTTTAACTCCTTACTTTTTCGTATAAGAAGTATACATGGAGAACGTTCTGTAATCCTGAAAAAATTATATCTCTAGATTTTGATGTATCTCCAAGGCTCAGACATTCATTTTCCCTATAAAAACTTTTCTTGAACTGTCTATATGTCTGTCGGTCTGTCAAAATGTGTGATCGAGATCACTCGAAAATGTCGCCAAAAACATGAATGGAATCTGATGTGTAGCCGTAACATCAAAAATGGAGATAGCTATCGAATTTTAGAAGGACTCCGTCAAAGGAAAGAATTACTTTTGTGCGTATCAGAGGAAAATGTACACGGAATCAAACTGTTGCCATTAACTTTTCCAATTTTAAGATAGTATAAATGGGGAGTTTTCTTGAAATATTTTTGAAAATACAATCGAATAGCATTAGCATTAGAAAATCAAAGAACAATAGTGATAAACAATTAGTAATAAAAGGCATTTTTGGTATTTTTAAAGAATTTTTATGGATGCCAAATGATCATAATAGTAGGTTCAATCATTTTTGCTGACACGTTGTATATTCTATAATATCCATTTCTGTATGTCCAAAAATCTATGGGAGAAATGTTCTAAATTTTTAAAGCTATTTTTAAGTGTTTTACTTTCTTTTTGGAAAGTAATTTTATTCCTTTATCTTGACTTTTATTTATTTCTTTTTTTATTTTATTTCTTTATTTTGAGTTTCCTTTTATTTTGAGTATTTATTTTTTATTTTATTTCTTTATATTTATTCCTTTATTTTTTCTTTATTCCTTTATCTTGAGTTCCATAATTGGAATTTTGAATATCTTTGTCTTATTTTTTTTGTATCTTGGCTGTTCTTCTTTTGTTGTTTCAACCCAAAGCTCTAGAATCGGTATTCTAGACAATAAGAAATTGGATAATGATGCCATCTATACATTTATAAACATTCATAAAGTAAGCAATCGTTAAAAGAATGATGATATACCATTTGTACTTATATAAACTCCCCTAAATTAAGCAATCATTAACAGAAGAGTTTTGCCACAATTAGAGAGTAAACTATAAAGAAAAGAATAAATCGTCTGCGAAGGAGTGATAACCATTCTTGGAAAACCAGTTCAATAATAGCATCGCATTATTCCATGAAACAGCCATCGATTCTTTGTTCTTCGTACCAATTCGTGCGTAAACTATCTGAAACAAAAATATCGGATGTTAATCAAACTTTCATGTATATATATAATCGTGATAGGAATGGAAATGAAACTTTATTTCATTATTCTTTACAAGATGTAGCCAGCTTAACTCATGTCTAATATTCCTCAAGCACGAAAATCTCGAATAACTCTCGGCAATTACGTAACCGATAAGGATGTCATTCACGGTTTGATTGACTGTAAAAGTATATAACAATTGAAAGACAGAATTTACAATAATTAAAATGAATAATTTCGAATCTTACGTTCCACTGCAATATTTATTCAAATATTCGTCTCATCTACAAGATGTAACACACTTAAACGTCACCGGGTTTTTTTTAAATCTTTATTTTGATAGTAATAGACATTTTTCGTTGAGAATAAAACATAAAATGACCTCGTTTCACTCTGATCTTCAGATTTTACATTGATGAGAGTTAGAACAATAAGGATGTCATTCACGGTTTGATTGACTGTAAAAGCATATAACAATTGATAGATAGAATTTACAATAATTAAAATTTATAATTTTTAATCTTACTTTTCGCTGCAATATTTATGCAAATATTCGTCTCATCCACAAGATGTAACATACTTAAACGTTACCGGTTTTTTAAAATATTCTTTATTTTGATAGTAATATGATGACATTTTTCGTTCAGAACAAAACATAAAATGACCTCGTTTCACTCCGATCTGCAGATTTTACATTGATGAGAGTTAGTATTTGATGCATTGCTCTAATTTTTACATACATGGTTTCATTTTTTTCTGGAGGAATTGCGAAAGAAGGATTTAAAAAAATATTACATTCCCTTCCTCCTAGACGTATCTAGAATTTTCTGAAGATTTCTTTGAAACCTTCTAGTATCATGTTCCGTAACTACTCTGTCCTTTGATTGCCCTTGAAACTTTATCGTTTTTCAACTCTTTCAAAAAGGATTTTTCTTAAAGAAAATAAAAGATGTACGCTACACTTTTAATAATTGATGCATTGATAATAATGGAATAAAATGCATCTTTTTTTACTGTAGTACAAAATAACAACCTGGGATATCCCAAATTATCGCGTGGATATACAGGGTTCCCACTTATATCCGTTACACCCCACCCCCTTAACTTCTAAACGGTGACAGCTTAGGCCATAAAGTTGGTGTCTAGGTATAGTAAAAAGGCTATGAGCTACTCGATGAGACAACTTACAACGCCATCTGTCGGCAAATTTTGGAATTAGCGGTCCTATCTCGAAAACGGTGCAAGATAAGGGAAAAAAGTCAATTACAAAATTGTTGTGCTTCTTCTATTTAGTACGAAAAGACAACTTGAGTGCACGAGTGACACGAATAGAAGGAGAAAATGTTATTTTTCGGGCAAAAAATGAACCCATTATACTTTTTCTTGTGTAAATAACTCAAACAGAAAGTGTATGGACCTTTCCGCCAACATTGCAGGACGTATTACTGTTGCTTGTGTTTGCGCACCAACTACATACTAAAACGTGTGCAAAGTGAAATTTAAACAAGGACTCAAATCTGCATTGTATATGACGGAGCACTTTGAACACCGAAAATAATGGTATATTGTGTTAATTAATTGTTTTTTCTCGTTTTAACCCGTTTAGAGACGTCACAATTTCGGGAATCGAGAACTAACAAATGTGCACTTTAAACGTTCATTTCTTCGTATTAATGTGCACAAGGTATCTTTTTGTACTAAATCGAAGACGCTCTACAATTTTGCAATTGACCTTTTTAACGTATCTTTACTGTTTTCGAGATAGGACTGCTAATTCTAAAATTTGCCGATAGATGCCGTTGTAAGTTATCGCATCGAGTAGCGCGTATAGCCGGGAACCCTGTATATAGTGCTGCATATATGTCCTATTATTCTCATAAAGATCATGACAAAATTTATTCAGATTTGAAACACATGGAATACCTCAGTTTTGCTGCTAGAACTATATAGGTCTCGCTATAAATGATTTGCACAGTGTTTCCTTTGTTCCGCAGATATATGGTATAATGAGCTTTCATTTTCAATATCACCAAATAGTTCGCTTCCTTGAGATGAAATTATATTGTTGATATGGTTTGAAATTTCTTCTACATTCCACAAGATATTCTTGAAATGAAAAGAAATTGGTGAAACTGATAGGACACATTTATCCCGGTTTGAAAAGTAGGTGGGATATATATTTCCCAAAGTTATTTATATTCAAGGAACTACGAAATTTAAATTGGTTAAATAAGAAGATTGATAAAAAGAGCAAATAAAACAGAAACAACCACGTACTGTCTCATTTTGCCCATATATTGAACCAAATGTTTCGAACACGATTTCAAAATGATGTTGCCACGCAGATGTTCAGCTCTTTACCGACTTTCAGAAAGGCAAATTGTGGCGCTACATTATAGTTCATCCGAAACGAAAGCAAGAGGTTCAGTTACAAGGAAGTTAAATTTAAGAAATTTTAGTCGATTTACTATTAATTTCTGCGTTCGAGATTATTGGAACATGTGATAGAGGGCACTATAAAGCCATGACTTCTTCCGATCCCACTTCTCTATATTGGCCTCTGATTTTTTTGAAAATATTCTCCTTGCATAAGATCATAAAACGTATCCATCATTTTTACATAATTCAAATTTACGAACACAATGGACTCTTGAAACAGACCATAAATCTGTTTTACAAAAATTACCTCCTTAGAATAATCGAGACTGCGACATTATTACAGTCCGCATACGGATTGAACTTCCTAGAATCGTGGCACATGTTACTGGGATGGTCTGCTCCTACGATACACTATGATTATTCCAAATGTGTTGTCCACATTCTGACAGAATATCCATTTTCTAATGCTCAAAACCTACATTACTTTAAGATTATTTCAATTCTACACTGGTTAGTAACATCTCATATTTTCAATTTTTTTCATTTTTAAAATTCACTTGGTTTTAATCTCCAGATTAAACACACCTTTATCCTTTATCAATTTACAATAAATATTACTTGAACCGCCAGTCATCATTTGATCTCTTGCCTTTTCATTATTTATGAACATTTCTTATTCATTTGTAAAAAAATGATAAAGAAAACGTTTTCTGCAATAAAATACCAGAAAGCAGACGAAGCTAATCATACTTCTGTGTCATGTTCATTTATTTCAGCAAAAAAAGAAACTGAAAGCGACGAGATGAGTTTTTAAGAAGGGTGCATTGTGAATCTTTAATTCTTTAAATAGTAAAAATTAGCAGTAATTCCAAGAGATTTTTACTGATAATTTTATTTCATAAAAAAAACCTGCAAAATTCGTGGATTATATGCTTTTTGTATTGGTATTCATAATTAAATTTCACAACAGTTCTACATTTTTTCCACATATTTTAAACAATCATTTCAAAAAAAAATTCCAAACTACTCAGTAGGTGACCCCCAACGGATTATCTTCTAACCGCAGGAAAAAATAATATGTAAGGAAGAAACAAGATTGAAGCATGTACCAAATAATTAAGTCACGTAAATATACTCGGTTTAAAGGAGAATGAGCCAGTAAGGAATAGTGTCTTCTAGAATATTCTAGTCAGAAGTTAATTACAAGTCTTGGGCGCACCTGTATAAGAATAATCTTGATAATGTTTCCAACATCCAATTAATTTGACTCTAAGTACTATGTCTCTTCATCTACTGCAATAAGATAATGTAGAGCATCGTCACGTCCAAATTTTTTATAAGATTCGAAGTTACGCTATTTCCTTCCGATTTGTGTATTCATAATAGTTAAAACTTTATGTAGTTATATATTAGATTTAAGTTCCGCTTTTATCACTGGAGGTAAAGTTTAAGGAAAAATTAGTAGTAGTTAAAACATATAGACAATTAAGAACGTAAAAGTGAAACTCCTATTTTCAGACTGCAGAGATAAAGTTTATTTCTGGCGATAAAGGTAATTGAAAACGATTTATGACGATCAAAACTTTTATATAATTTTGTAAAAATGATTTGGATGAGATGAACATTCTTCAAAGATAAAAGATAACTTTAAGGTTAAAATTTTAAAGTAATTATTTAGTAATTTTAAAATTAAAACTTAATAGAAAAGTGAATAATTGAAATATTTTTCCTCCAGGAAAATTTAAAGACTTTTGTTGAAAAGCACTAAAATATCGAAGTTTCAATATAACTGTATGGTTTCCTAATCAAATTTAATCGGGATATTTCTTTAACAAATATGTTTCACAGGAAGGGCAATCAGTTAAAAATGTGACGGGAAATGGATGAAGAAATTAGCTATTAGTTCGTCTATACCAACTTTACTATTGTTTAAGTAACAAAAAAATAATATAAATATTTAAAAATAACTTGAAAACGTTATTTACTTTACCGATGCATGCGAAAAAATTTAGTTTGTCATATTTGAAATATAAATGCATTTTCAGTGAAAAGGTGTTTCTGATCTTTCTATCAAGTAGGCGACATATAATCAGCAACTAAAGCAATATTTCAACACTATAAAAAATTCCTCCAGGAGAATTTAATGCTGAATGTGCGAAACAGAGCTTTTCTATACATAGATAACTACAATTACTAATTAATTTAGCCCAGCGTACAATTTACTAAGTATATTTTGACAAACGACTATTATCACTGAATCAAAAGGCAAGTGATCTAAATGAAGAGCGTTTTCATGAGCTTTCACCAGAGAAAACCATAACAAATGTCACTTGACAGCATTTTTGAAAGCTTAGTTTGCCTTTAGCGTAGCGTTCTCAATCAGTTGACTCATCAGTAAAGCATATTTATATTAAAATCATTGTGGTTTCAGTTAATGCTTCGACATTGGTTACATTGCATGCTTGGACATTTTTACTTAATTACCAGAATGTGCTCTATTTTAATAATTAATTGCAAGAAATTTGTTGAAAGATGGAATACCAGAATATAGAATGATGTAGGCTTAAACCCTTCCCTTCAAATTTATTCATTCCATGCTAATAATAACTGAATTGTTAAGGGTAAGTGTGATGAAATTGTCAAAAAGTGAAAAATGAAAATCTGCATACCGAGTTACATAAATTACGAATCATCTAGATAGTAATGATTAGGAATGAAAATCAAATTCAATAATGTTTATAAAAATAAAAATGTGGCTTAAACATCTTTTAACTATATTTCAAAAGACTGTTATTAACACTTACACCAGACAGTAGCATCCATTTGTCTAAGATCTCTTCATATGACACCAAATCAGGTGACACTCATGCATTATTCAAGGAATTTCGACATGTAATTTAACTCCGATGAATTTCCCGAATGCAATACTTCTAATAGTTCCTTCCAATTAATCATCGTCACACGAAGTCACCATCTCGTATTTCATATATAATTCCGTAGTACATCTCCAGGAGAATATATACGGCAGTTTTCAAAACTTTAAACAAAGGATTTTATCAAGATTTATTAAAGTTTGTTGATACAAACGTTTTTCACGATTCTAATATGGTTGTATAAGTTTTTATTTTTCATTTTAAAAGAACTTAATAAATCAACAGGGTGTTTGCGAATTCTACATATATTTTGAATAACTTTTGCAGGAAGAATTAAGGGGAGTTGGAACCCTAAGTCAGTTAACCCTAACCCTACCCCCCTTTGATGTACCTTTTCTCAAAATCTGTTATAGATTCATGTTTGAAATTTTATATGCAAGTAAAGTACATATTTCTCTTTATACTGAAATTACTTTTTAAAAAATTCAAAATTTATTTTTTACGATTTTTTTTTGTGTGTGTGTCCAAAGAAAAAATGTGAAATTGGCCATTTCGATGTACCTTTTCTCAAAATTTGTTATAGATACATGTTTGAAATTTTTTATACAAGTAAAGTACACCTTTCTCATAATACTGTGAAATGAACTTTTTTAAAAAAACCTCAAAACTTTATTTTTTACAATTTGTTTGTGTGTCAAAATAGGGTAAAATTTCACTATATTTAATTAAATATTTTGTGAATTTATTAAAAATTAACCAAAAGCTCATTTCAGTATAATGAGAAATTAGTACTTTATTACTTCTATAACAGATTTTGAGAAAAGGCACATCGAAGTGGCCAACTTAACATCTTTTGTTTTGACACAAAATTTTGTAAAAAATAAATTTTGAATTAAAAAAATCATTTTAGTATAATGAGAAAAATGCACTTTACAAATGTAAAAAATTTCAAACATGAATCTATAACAGAATTTGAGAAAAGGCACATCGAAGTGGCCAACTTAACATCTTTTGTTTTGACACAAAAAATTTGTAAAAAATAAATTTTTGAATTAAAAAAAATCATTTTAGTATAATGAGAAAAATGTACTTTACTTATATAAAAAATTTCAAACATGAATCTATAACAGATTTTGAGAAAAGGCACATCAAAGTGGTCAATTTTACATGTTCGGACTTAAGGTTCCAACTTCCTCTAATTTCATAATAGAAACTATTTCCTATAATAGAACTACTTCCCCATAACAGAAACTATTTAATAGACATGTAGAACCTTTTTGGTTATCGGAAGAGATCAAAATGTTAATGAATCTTATCCAGGCATTTTTGCTAACGCCAATCGATTATAACACAATAGCAAATATATTAACATGTAGCGGGGAGAATTCTTCTTCAAAATGTGCTCTCATCTAATCGATTGTAGGTGGTCTTCAGCTCTAAACATCCTACTTAAGCGTCCCTGTTAAAGAAAATCATCGGAAGACAAATTCGGTGAATGAGAAGAGATCTCAATGTTTCCTCTACTTCATAAGCACGTGTTCATCAGAATTCAATCAAAATAAATCGATTAAATCATGATAATCATTCGGCATCTCGTCTGTAAGCATGTAAATTTGTCTATTAAGCAGTTGTTTCATTTTCTTCGAATGAATGAATGTTCCTTGAAGTCATTAAAAACTACGTATGATGTGTAAAGATTTTTATTTTTTTATTCTGTTTCAAGATGGTGGCCGTTTTTATGGTTCTGCTTCATGTTATATTCATCTTTTTTTCAACCATTCTAGCCAAACAGAATCATTCATAACGCCTCCAAAAATACCGATAATAGCAAGTAACATCTAATTATAATTTTATCAAAACTGTTACAAGCAGAATTTAGTTGCAATTTTGTTAATACTCATGAAACAGAACATTTAATTGTAATTTTGTAAATACTGATAAAAACAGATATAAGTGTAAATAATTCGCATTCGAAAAAAATGGCTAAACTTTTAAAGACTGTCTCGGGGGGTTGGAAGGGGGACGCGTGGCCTACTGTTCACAGAACTACTAGTAATTAATATATTAATTTCTTTTATGAATGATTTTGTTACGAAACTTTGATACAGTTTATTAAATATCTGTCCAATAATTATTCAAAATGCTTACACATATTTAGAGACAATCTGTGCTGTGTAAGCACTGTTTCAGTGAATCGACATCAAATATATTAGCATTTTCCAAATACATCTTTTACGGCACTTTGTTTAGCATAGATTAGAATAATAAACGTGAAATATCTTAAGGGATAATTCTCGATCAGAATAAAAATAATAAAAAAGATCATATCGGTGTTTCATAAAAATAGATGTATCTAACATAATACTTCACCGATAGGCATTTCATACTGTATTTTCTTCAACAAGCATTAACTGGAAAGTCTGGTGGAATTGATTACTCTATAAATTATTCATGTGGATATGGATCCATCTTTTTCTTATCCAGATTTTTCTGAAGCTCAACAGGAGAATTCACTGGTCTGGAAAGAAATTCAACAATAGACTCTCTCCTTTATTCTGTAAAATAGAAAATTCGGGGAGAAGAATATGAAGGAGTGATTTTATGTTTTATACGGATCATAAATGGGTTTTTGAAGTAAGAAAACTACTATCCCATGTTACGGTGGGATTTTCCTTTCAATTTCATTTACCGTTAAGGAACATTTTCTAGATATTACTGTTAGAATATTTCAATGTATCCATGATATTCCCATCAATTTTACAAGTTTTATAATTAAATTTTGTAACTTCATTGTTCATTAATTTATTATCTATCGGTGACTTCTGGAGTAGTGACTTATAAAATCTAAAAGTTATCGAGATCTCGGAGGCTATCTCTAAGCATCAGGATTTTAAAAAAACTACAGCCGAAATATTTCCTTGTCCGATATAGATGTTTAAAAGTAATTGTTCTCTTGTATTGTACAAAGGATATGTACCGTTAACACCTTCAATTATTGTATAATTTTTGCTGTTTATTTTGAGTATCGTATTGAGTCTTTTGCATGCGTTTATTTAATTACAGTCTATTGATATTTGTACAGAATTTAACTTATTTCAAATTTTGTTCTGTTTTCTTTTGTTTGCATACGAATTTTTGTCATCATCGTTTTAATGGGCTCAGTTCACCCTCAAGGAATTACACCTCAAATGTGCCTCTCCTCTTTAATTCTGAAATCTGTTTCGAATCTTGTATTTTTCTGCTTGTAACAATAATGCGTAAGGCTACACGCAATCAAATTTCAGATGATCGGCGATGTGACGGTCATCAAGTGTTTCATTTTTACATTCTCGTGTAGGAAGTACACAAAGAGAAAGTATTGTAATCGTTAAAAAAATTCGAACTCGAGATTTTGACGAATCTCCACGTTTTAGGCCTCCCTGAGTCCGAAAAACACAATTTTGGAATTATGTCTGTGTGTCTGTCTGTCTGTGTGTCTGTCTGTGAACCGATAACTCGAAAACTATTAGAGCTACGTGGATGAAATTTGGTATGTGGTGTTTAAACATAATTTGTAGGTTTCTGTCAACTTTTGGACAAAATCCGTCAACGGGAAGTCTGTCTGTCTGTATGTTCGAAGTCATGCGAACGCTATAACTCAAAAACTTAAAAAGCCAGATGGATAAAATTTGGTGCACAGTTTTATAGTCATGAATGTAGGTCCGTATAAAATTTTGGGCCAATCCGTCAATGGGCTGACTGTCTGTCGATCTGTATAATAGCATACTTGTTCAACTCCATGCGCATGCCTAAATGCCTGTGCAAAGAAGGGATACTCCGAAAACTTGGCAGTTTGCCAAAAACCAATTCTGGCGGCGAGATTTTGTAAGGAAGCAAACATTTAGGGCGTCTTGTTTTACTTGCGTATTGGAAGCAATCTCTGCGCATGCGCAAGCTATTCAGCGAGAAAGCTATTCTCCTGTTTTCTTCTCCGCACGCGGAACTTGCATTGCTCGAGTTTGATAAAAAAATAAATATAGCGAAGTTTTAATACATACGTATATTTTTGAATATGATTCTTCACCTCAATATTTTACTATCACTATAATCAACAATGAAAAACCTTCTGATAGTCATTGCATTCTGGGTTACAGTTGGTTCGAACCTTTTATCAACGCAGGGGAAGGGAAATGACAAATGTTTGAAAAGTATACGAGAAAGTTTAGGGGAGGCCACTCCCGCTGGTTTAAATGAGTGTTTAATCTTGAACACCTTCTCTAGAACACGGCAGATACAACATTCGTCTTCACATTTGTAAATCTGAAAATATTCTTTTTCGTTAGTATTCAATGCTTTATAAATTCTTTTTCATATTAACTTACATGCTTTTTGTCAGAAATTGAATCTTTTATTTCTATTTTTGTTAAGCTTAACTATCGTCTGCTTTAACAACACAAATAAAGGTTTAACATTCTAATTAGTTTTTGGTTCTCCAGTTGCCAACATTCATTCAGTTGTAATTTTATTCTTTAGTGCTCTTATATTCTAACGATGTGCGGATTTTATCGCAAAATTAGTTACCGAACATAGCCCATACATTAACTGGATTGCATCAGAGGATATTCTTTCCCATATGAAGCACAACTCTAAAGAAAGAACTTCAGGAAATTGCAGAGATAGTAAATATTATGAAGAACTTGGAGAAATCCCAGACATCAGATCCATCTTCAAATGGACAAAGAACAGAAGAGAAAACATAATTTGCGCCAGAATTTTTAGTAAAACATTAATAACCCCAGGCCTTTTGAATAAATTTAATCTTTCAAACAATCCAATCTGTAATAGATGCAACGTTATGAACACTCTGGATCATATTTTACTTCACTGCTCTAGGTATTCAACCATTCGTGGTCATCTCTGGAACAAACTTGGACTTGTTTCTTCAGCAACCTATAGATTTCAGGAACTCACAAGCAAAGTCTTCGAAAATAAATAGAACCTTCATATTTTCCTCCAGAACCTGAAGTATTTTGACATTTTTTAATTTCAACCTTTTGTGAATACGGGGATGATAGCCTTTGCAGCTAAAAATCCCCAAAAAAACTCTCAAATCAATCAATCAATCAATTCTAACGATGTGTTGTATCCTAAAGATGCTGTGTGATTTCATATCGGGAGCCAGTTGTGTTCTTTGTTATTCTATAAAAAGTTTCTAAATCAAAATGGAAATTATTTGACATATGCTTCAATTCAATATCTATTATTTTTAAGAAAGAATTCAATTTGGTTAAGGTTTTTGCATTGTGCTATGTCAGTCTCCTGAAAATAAAATTATTTAAACGGATAAAGTAATAAAGACATTTTGAATTCTGATTATTCAATTGAGTTCTGGAAAGTAAGTTCTTTCTTCATTATTCTCTAACTAACTTTGAAGTGAATTTAAGATGAATACAAAATACAGTTCACTACTTTCGATTTTATGATTCATTTCTATTTTCGAAGGTACTATATCACGTGATTGTGGCATCACTAAAACTAATGTCCGACCCAGATGCTCCGCAAACATCTAAACCTCAAAGATTTATACGCAGCAATATTGCATATTAATATTAGAAATTAGTCGGAAAATGTTTAAGACCTGATGAGTTACAGTTCATGTCTACATTATGAAACACACACGTTTTTTTATTTCTCTTTTTTTCGCGATATATTGGAAGTGGGGTAAAACGGGGTAGCTAAGACTCAAAGGCCTGTTGGAGCTAAACTATTCGGCATAAAGCTTGTCAAATTTTATTAAAATATTCAATGTTTATCTGACTACAATATATCTTTCCAAAAAAGTCATAATTTCACTAATTTTTGTCAATGAAATTTTCATTTAAAAAAAGTCAAACCACCAGGTTTTAACCCACTAGTGATGTAAAACCGGGTACACATGTTAATTTTATGGAAAATTAGTAAAACTAGATATTTAATGGAAATGTAGCAGGCATTTTTATTTTATATGGCAATTTAAGAATATTAGTTAAAATTTTTACATGAAAAACAGTTGTCTTTTTCCTCCACGCCACTGCAGCTTTCTTAGGCCCAGCTAAGACAGTTTCTACATTACATCTACCCTTATCATTTATTTAAATTAGAAAATGCATCATTAAAATATAAACAATCAACGTCTGATGTGTTTTCGTCTTCTTCATCGGAAGAATCACCACTATTGTTTAGCCCGGTCTTGCGCCACTTGGAGTACCCGGTTTTACCACGAGTGCAGAGGTTGAAAAAAAGGAAATAGAACCGTGCAACTATTGGACTACATTCTTATTGTTTTATAGGATATAAATCCTTAGTAAGCATATAATAAACTGAGCTCAATATAGTTTTTATAACTGTAATTATTATTAAATAAGGATAGATATATTAAAAACAAAAGAAGATTAGAGGGTTGACGTCTAAAAATAAATACATCTTCACAGACGCAATGAATTCAACATCTCGGCTACTAGGACTGTGTCTTCTTGATTGGCGAAGTGTAATTCAGAATCTGTCCGCTAGAAAATAGAACTAAAACAGCCTATAGAAGAATAATTCAGCATGGCCTCCATGTTTTTTTACTTTTGTCCAAATAAAACATGTTTTGCAGCATTTTGTGAATTTATAGACAGCATTTTTCCCTTCATTATATAGACTTTTGTGTATGTTTGCTGGCATTTACATTTATTTTCTTATTTCCTTTATTATTTGTTTTCCTTTTCAATATTTGGAATTCAATATTTATATACGTATATTTGGATCAGACCCTTTTGCTTTGTTACTTGTGCGTAATTTGTGTGATTTATGTTCTGTGTTATATATATTTTGTGCATTTGTGTGCTTTTATTTGTTTCTTGATTGTTTTATTTTTTATTTCTCCTCACCTTCATTCACCTTTCTCATTATTATCCATTTTTGTGCAGATGTGACCAGTTATTTTACATTTAAACCATTTTTTTAACATTTGAATATGTTTCTGTATCTATTCCCCTTTTTAATTCACTTCATTGCTTAATTCCCTTCATGTTTTCGTATGGATGTATGTTTTCGTATGGATAGTTGTACATTTGTTTAGTATTTTTTACCTATTATTTTTGAAATTTGCATTTGTATAAATTCCTTTGAAACTTCCTTCAACCCCTTATTGAGTATTTTATTTACTTCTGTAAGCCTTGTGTTGTACTTGCCGGTGCGTAAGGAGTTTTTTCTCAAGAGAATTTTTAAAAAAATGACGGGGGGCTGTCTCTGCGAAATGGACGTTGGGATTGAGGGGCGTAAACTTAGTTAACTGTGACTTTCTGTGACTAAAGTAGCTCTATGTGACTGAAGTAACTCTTTATGACTCTGAGATTATGTGACTGGAGTAGCTCTTAGTAACTCTCAATTTATGCGACTGATTCATGATTTTTGTTGGGTTTTTTTTCCGCGAAAAAAAACTTTTTTTCAAATGTAATATATTTATTCATGTTAATAATATCGTTTTGTTCGTTCTTTCCGCAACTGCTTTGTTCGTTCTTTTTTTCACGTTCTTCTCTTCCTCACTTATTTGACGTTGAGCAGTAGGACTCTACTTCAACAAATCACTTCGCTGACTCATTTTGGCAGTTTCTAGAAATTTCTACGAAACATTTAGAAAATCCAGTTAATATACCACTCACAACCGATTGCAGCAAGCGACTGAAGCCGCCAGACAGTTAGGTATGAGAAGGCGCGGGAAGCTAGGTTGGTCACTGCGTGCGTACGCTCGCATCGATCGCTGTGACGTCATCAAAATTCTTCGTGATTTTCACCAACCTTGCAGCTCGACTATGACTAAACGTAATTACAAATTCTAAAATTATTTTTGCAACCTTCAATGTTTACCTTTCTCTGTTAAATGAAACTAAAAACAACTCTCTATGTTGTTTGGTTGTAGAACTATAAACGTTTAAATTTAACACGAAAAACGTCATCCTTTCCCAACAATCCATTAGACCACTATGGAAGGACGTAAGTTTACGTCAAAAAAAATAGCTGTAAAATCAAAGTACCCGGTTTTACCCTATTCGCCCCTACTATTATTTAAAGCTAGTGTATGTATAATATAATATACATATATTTTGATTTTGATTTGTACGTTGTTATGCCAATGTTTTCTGGCGGGAAAACATAAATAGGTCAAATGATCTCAAACGTATGAAAGCGAGCGAAAGTCTAAGACGTCTTCCAGTTGCATTTGTGATACCTATCAAAGAGACTGCACACAGTATCTTTGACTGCACACGTATCCACAACAAGGCAAGAAGAATCAAGCCTCTTATAGCGGCGAAAGGCTGCTCGATTAAACATTAATGAAGGTATTTTAAATAAGAATAAATATTGCTCTAGAATTAAAACTTTTCATAGCAATTTCACAAACAAAAATAATAAGAAAGACGCTATATTTAATGACTATATTTAAATTGTGTGGTGTGTCTAACAATTTGGCAAGAGACTATATGCTGCAACAAAATTATTATTTTATAAAGAAGAATGTGAGAAGAAGAAATCTTGAAACATGATATATTGTTAGTAAACCCTTTTACTTGAATGTATACTTTGCTTTTATAACTAACATCCCTTTGGAAGAATTTCTTTTTAAAATTAGGAAATATCTCAAGAACCTAATAAGTAAAACTTTAAAAGAAATTCTGTAGAAACAATCAAAGTATTAACAATTTGATTGAAGCTAAACTGGAAGTTAAATAAATGAAATGATTTTTGAGGTTTATCCAGTGAGAAAAATGTTTCGCCATTTAAGAGATTGTTTATACCTATCACTTATTTTTAAACTCCAAATAATTTTTCATCACGATTGAAAAGCCTGCCTGGTAGTTTTAGATTTCTTTGATGTATTTTTGATAAAGCTCGTGTTATAAGCGATTAATCAAAATAGAGCAACTTAATAATTTGGATTACTGCTCGAACCTTTTGGTTTGAGGGATCGATTAAATATTAAATGCATTTGTGTCTTTTAAGTTCAGTTCATGAAATATCTAGCTGTTGCCTGAAATAAGGGAAGTCAGTTTTAGTTTGTTGTAAAAAATTAATTCCACATATTATTTATTCTTCTATAAACAGTTAGATTGCAAAATAAAAATACAACATTTACTTCTTGTATACGAAGTATATAAAGGGGAAAAAATCGCAATGGTCTAAAAATTTGACTTGCAGATTCTGATGAATATCCATGTTGCATACCTCAACTAGTCGGAAAATATTTTTCAAGTTCTGTCTTTCTGTTGGGATCTCTGTGAACACAGTAACTCAAAAATGGAAAGAGCTAGGAGGATGAAATTTGGGTCGTGGTCTTAACACATTACACTACGACATACCCCTGACTCCAGAGATAAAAATCTCCGGTTTGCAGTTTTGATAGATGTTCGTGGAAACTTTATTTAGCAAAAAAATGGATATAATAATAATAATACAAAGATATATAAAAACAAATTAAATACATAAAATAATAAATCCAAGTGAATATACAAATAGACATACTAAATACCAAACACTATAAAATAATGATGCAGCATTTTAAAGGAAAGAACAAAAGAGAGAAGAAAAAAACACATTACAAACAAACTCGTTTGGGAGTGTCTTGTTACTGGAGGATCGCGACCTCAATATCCGAGTCACTGCCTGAAAAATTAGTCAATTCCAGGGTCCAATTTAAACAAGACATCTTTATCGGTAACGGAGTTCACTAGTTGGATCATTTTGGATCCTGAGTATTTGTTGGAGAGGCAGTTTCCACCAATGTTCGGTGAGAGGATCGCTTGGTTTCGTCATGTGGAAAGAGACAGAGACAGTCAACGGGCAGCTAGTAGCAAAGTGCAAGAGGGTCGCCCACTTCCGCAGAGGCACAACGATTTGTGTGACAGAGATTGAACCTTTTAAGGGAGCAGAGAAAGGATCCATGGCCAGTGGCGAAATGAATAACCTCCCTGTTCCAGGGTGATGGGATGTCGTTGACTTTTGGTATGATATTATGGATAAATCTTCTTGTTTCGCCTTCAAAAAAATATTGTAGACCTGTATCAATTTTTGAACAAAGTATGCCAAATGGAAGTCTGCCTGTTCTTCCATGTAGATGCGAACACGATAAGTCAAAGCATAAGAGAATCAACAAAACAAGATAACTCAGACTATAAAACATAATAAATGAGACTGCTCATTTCTTCCAATTCAGATAAGTTTACAAATTGTCTTGCAGCGTAATGGTAACACCCTAACGTCAATAACAGTCACTCATTCTGTCCATATTATAAAGAAATATAAAAATATTGAGCGGGTGTTCGAAGATCTAAGTTACCATGTCATCAATGGATTATTTGCGATTAGTCGGTGACTTTTGTACACGTTATTAGGACAGCAAAGAGGTTACATCAAGTTCTCTTTTATACGCTTTAGTGAATGGGATGATCGAGATCGAAAAATTCAATGTAGAACACGAGAATGAAAACAAAGAAACGCACTGATGACATTCTAAGAATATTTTGGAGATCGCGGTGGCCTAGTGGTAAGGTCTCAGTTCAGAGCCTGACGATTCTAGGTTTAAAACCTGATTCCACCTAAAATCCGCAGTGTATGTGGGCCTGTTGCACATTAATTCATACGTAAGGGGCCAAACCCCCTTCCTCTGGTGTGGTGCGGAAGTTTGAAGAGGGGGTGCCGACATAGGTGTCGTTCTCGTCATCTGACCGCGGTTCAAAATGGCGAGATCCGTCGCAAACTAACTCTCGTGCTGCTTCAAATCTGGACGTTAATATAACTAAACTAAACTAAGAATATTTTGAGGAGAAGATATGTAGATCTTTATAAAATTCTATTACCGTCCATACATATAAAATTGGGATAAATAACGAAGTAGTTTACGAAAGCACTCAATAAAAAATAGTGATTGCTTCGATTATCTAACGAACAATTTTCATGGCCTATCAGAGGCAAAATCCAAAAAAGATATTTCTGAAGGGCAGCAAATTAGGGAACTGATGTAAGATGAAAATCGAAGAATTTTTGATGGCTCCTGAAAGAGAAGCTTCGATTTGCGAACACAAAAACTTCATCAGTTTTTGGGAAATAAGAAAGTTCCAAACTAATGATGCGCAATACGCAAGAATATTCTGGAAGAATGTGAAGTTTTAGACTGTATAATGAGTCTGAAAGTACACTTCCTGCATTCGTAACAGATAAATTTCCAGAAAATTCAGAGCAGTAAAGGAAGAACAGAATGAGAGTTTAAACCAGTGCATGAAAGAAACGTAAAAGCATTTCTAAGAGCAATGGAGTTTATTTGTAGTGGCATGATTGTAGAAAAGTGGTAATTCTGTTTGAGTTCAGAAGAAAACTAATGGAATGGAGATACCATATGGCATACAATATGGGGATAAAATATGGCATACAATATGGGGATACAATATGGCATACAATATGGGGA
>BGPR01030333.1:0-18730 GCA_013235015.1 Araneus ventricosus
GGTTCGTTTTATAGACATGACTTTTAGGAGACCGATTTGTGGCGTTTGCCCGTCCGACATGCCAAAAGGAGGAACGTAAAACAAGAATTAGTGGAACACAATTTCGGTGTATGGTCAACAAATAGGATCAATATTCCATGTAACCTGAAAGGGCAATGTATTCCTGGTTCATTTCACACACCAGTGCAACTATCCAATTGAAGAATTCTGGTCACAAAAGAAGCAAATTTAACTATAGTCTTTCGCTTCTGTAGAAGATGATTTTTAAAACACAGCGATGAAATTTTATTGCAGAATTTATGAATAATGGCAACACAATTTTGGTGTATGGTCGACAAATGGATTCAATTTTCCATATAAACTGAAAGGACAATCCATTCTTCGTTGATTTTTCACACCAGTTTGCAAATTTTGTAGAATTCTGTAGACAAAAGAAGGTAAAATTAACTATAGCATTTAATTTTTAGTGGAGATCCTTTTTAAAATATAGAAACTAAGTTTTTTGCAAGAATTTATTGCAACAGTCAGTAGGAATCGGATAATTCATTTTTTAAACTTTTGTACATGTAAAATGAAAGGGCTATCGAATATTTACTCATTCATTCAGCCAATTCTTCTGTAAAATGTTTGAAACGAAAATATCTGACATTTTAATATTTCTCTGATATGAATGATCCTTTAAAGAAGTGATTTCTCATTTGATTAATCTTCAAGTTTTATCTCTATCTTATTTCATTCATCTTCAAGAGAGAAAGCTAATATAACTCATTCTTAACATTTATCGATTCTTTAGAATAGTTCTAGACCAGTTCATTTTTAACTCCTTACTTTTTCGTATAAGAAGTATACATGGAGAACGTTCTGTAATCCTGAAAAAATTATATCTCTAGATTTTGATGTATCTCCAAGGCTCAGACATTCATTTTCCCTATAAAAACTTTTCTTGAACTGTCTATATGTCTGTCGGTCTGTCAAAATGTGTGATCGAGATCACTCGAAAATGTCGCCAAAAACATGAATGGAATCTGATGTGTAGCCGTAACATCAAAAATGGAGATAGCTATCGAATTTTAGAAGGACTCCGTCAAAGGAAAGAATTACTTTTGTGCGTATCAGAGGAAAATGTACACGGAATCAAACTGTTGCCATTAACTTTTCCAATTTTAAGATAGTATAAATGGGGAGTTTTCTTGAAATATTTTTGAAAATACAATCGAATAGCATTAGCATTAGAAAATCAAAGAACAATAGTGATAAACAATTAGTAATAAAAGGCATTTTTGGTATTTTTAAAGAATTTTTATGGATGCCAAATGATCATAATAGTAGGTTCAATCATTTTTGCTGACACGTTGTATATTCTATAATATCCATTTCTGTATGTCCAAAAATCTATGGGAGAAATGTTCTAAATTTTTAAAGCTATTTTTAAGTGTTTTACTTTCTTTTTGGAAAGTAATTTTATTCCTTTATCTTGACTTTTATTTATTTCTTTTTTTATTTTATTTCTTTATTTTGAGTTTCCTTTTATTTTGAGTATTTATTTTTTATTTTATTTCTTTATATTTATTCCTTTATTTTTTCTTTATTCCTTTATCTTGAGTTCCATAATTGGAATTTTGAATATCTTTGTCTTATTTTTTTTGTATCTTGGCTGTTCTTCTTTTGTTGTTTCAACCCAAAGCTCTAGAATCGGTATTCTAGACAATAAGAAATTGGATAATGATGCCATCTATACATTTATAAACATTCATAAAGTAAGCAATCGTTAAAAGAATGATGATATACCATTTGTACTTATATAAACTCCCCTAAATTAAGCAATCATTAACAGAAGAGTTTTGCCACAATTAGAGAGTAAACTATAAAGAAAAGAATAAATCGTCTGCGAAGGAGTGATAACCATTCTTGGAAAACCAGTTCAATAATAGCATCGCATTATTCCATGAAACAGCCATCGATTCTTTGTTCTTCGTACCAATTCGTGCGTAAACTATCTGAAACAAAAATATCGGATGTTAATCAAACTTTCATGTATATATATAATCGTGATAGGAATGGAAATGAAACTTTATTTCATTATTCTTTACAAGATGTAGCCAGCTTAACTCATGTCTAATATTCCTCAAGCACGAAAATCTCGAATAACTCTCGGCAATTACGTAACCGATAAGGATGTCATTCACGGTTTGATTGACTGTAAAAGTATATAACAATTGAAAGACAGAATTTACAATAATTAAAATGAATAATTTCGAATCTTACGTTCCACTGCAATATTTATTCAAATATTCGTCTCATCTACAAGATGTAACACACTTAAACGTCACCGGGTTTTTTTTAAATCTTTATTTTGATAGTAATAGACATTTTTCGTTGAGAATAAAACATAAAATGACCTCGTTTCACTCTGATCTTCAGATTTTACATTGATGAGAGTTAGAACAATAAGGATGTCATTCACGGTTTGATTGACTGTAAAAGCATATAACAATTGATAGATAGAATTTACAATAATTAAAATTTATAATTTTTAATCTTACTTTTCGCTGCAATATTTATGCAAATATTCGTCTCATCCACAAGATGTAACATACTTAAACGTTACCGGTTTTTTAAAATATTCTTTATTTTGATAGTAATATGATGACATTTTTCGTTCAGAACAAAACATAAAATGACCTCGTTTCACTCCGATCTGCAGATTTTACATTGATGAGAGTTAGTATTTGATGCATTGCTCTAATTTTTACATACATGGTTTCATTTTTTTCTGGAGGAATTGCGAAAGAAGGATTTAAAAAAATATTACATTCCCTTCCTCCTAGACGTATCTAGAATTTTCTGAAGATTTCTTTGAAACCTTCTAGTATCATGTTCCGTAACTACTCTGTCCTTTGATTGCCCTTGAAACTTTATCGTTTTTCAACTCTTTCAAAAAGGATTTTTCTTAAAGAAAATAAAAGATGTACGCTACACTTTTAATAATTGATGCATTGATAATAATGGAATAAAATGCATCTTTTTTTACTGTAGTACAAAATAACAACCTGGGATATCCCAAATTATCGCGTGGATATACAGGGTTCCCACTTATATCCGTTACACCCCACCCCCTTAACTTCTAAACGGTGACAGCTTAGGCCATAAAGTTGGTGTCTAGGTATAGTAAAAAGGCTATGAGCTACTCGATGAGACAACTTACAACGCCATCTGTCGGCAAATTTTGGAATTAGCGGTCCTATCTCGAAAACGGTGCAAGATAAGGGAAAAAAGTCAATTACAAAATTGTTGTGCTTCTTCTATTTAGTACGAAAAGACAACTTGAGTGCACGAGTGACACGAATAGAAGGAGAAAATGTTATTTTTCGGGCAAAAAATGAACCCATTATACTTTTTCTTGTGTAAATAACTCAAACAGAAAGTGTATGGACCTTTCCGCCAACATTGCAGGACGTATTACTGTTGCTTGTGTTTGCGCACCAACTACATACTAAAACGTGTGCAAAGTGAAATTTAAACAAGGACTCAAATCTGCATTGTATATGACGGAGCACTTTGAACACCGAAAATAATGGTATATTGTGTTAATTAATTGTTTTTTCTCGTTTTAACCCGTTTAGAGACGTCACAATTTCGGGAATCGAGAACTAACAAATGTGCACTTTAAACGTTCATTTCTTCGTATTAATGTGCACAAGGTATCTTTTTGTACTAAATCGAAGACGCTCTACAATTTTGCAATTGACCTTTTTAACGTATCTTTACTGTTTTCGAGATAGGACTGCTAATTCTAAAATTTGCCGATAGATGCCGTTGTAAGTTATCGCATCGAGTAGCGCGTATAGCCGGGAACCCTGTATATAGTGCTGCATATATGTCCTATTATTCTCATAAAGATCATGACAAAATTTATTCAGATTTGAAACACATGGAATACCTCAGTTTTGCTGCTAGAACTATATAGGTCTCGCTATAAATGATTTGCACAGTGTTTCCTTTGTTCCGCAGATATATGGTATAATGAGCTTTCATTTTCAATATCACCAAATAGTTCGCTTCCTTGAGATGAAATTATATTGTTGATATGGTTTGAAATTTCTTCTACATTCCACAAGATATTCTTGAAATGAAAAGAAATTGGTGAAACTGATAGGACACATTTATCCCGGTTTGAAAAGTAGGTGGGATATATATTTCCCAAAGTTATTTATATTCAAGGAACTACGAAATTTAAATTGGTTAAATAAGAAGATTGATAAAAAGAGCAAATAAAACAGAAACAACCACGTACTGTCTCATTTTGCCCATATATTGAACCAAATGTTTCGAACACGATTTCAAAATGATGTTGCCACGCAGATGTTCAGCTCTTTACCGACTTTCAGAAAGGCAAATTGTGGCGCTACATTATAGTTCATCCGAAACGAAAGCAAGAGGTTCAGTTACAAGGAAGTTAAATTTAAGAAATTTTAGTCGATTTACTATTAATTTCTGCGTTCGAGATTATTGGAACATGTGATAGAGGGCACTATAAAGCCATGACTTCTTCCGATCCCACTTCTCTATATTGGCCTCTGATTTTTTTGAAAATATTCTCCTTGCATAAGATCATAAAACGTATCCATCATTTTTACATAATTCAAATTTACGAACACAATGGACTCTTGAAACAGACCATAAATCTGTTTTACAAAAATTACCTCCTTAGAATAATCGAGACTGCGACATTATTACAGTCCGCATACGGATTGAACTTCCTAGAATCGTGGCACATGTTACTGGGATGGTCTGCTCCTACGATACACTATGATTATTCCAAATGTGTTGTCCACATTCTGACAGAATATCCATTTTCTAATGCTCAAAACCTACATTACTTTAAGATTATTTCAATTCTACACTGGTTAGTAACATCTCATATTTTCAATTTTTTTCATTTTTAAAATTCACTTGGTTTTAATCTCCAGATTAAACACACCTTTATCCTTTATCAATTTACAATAAATATTACTTGAACCGCCAGTCATCATTTGATCTCTTGCCTTTTCATTATTTATGAACATTTCTTATTCATTTGTAAAAAAATGATAAAGAAAACGTTTTCTGCAATAAAATACCAGAAAGCAGACGAAGCTAATCATACTTCTGTGTCATGTTCATTTATTTCAGCAAAAAAAGAAACTGAAAGCGACGAGATGAGTTTTTAAGAAGGGTGCATTGTGAATCTTTAATTCTTTAAATAGTAAAAATTAGCAGTAATTCCAAGAGATTTTTACTGATAATTTTATTTCATAAAAAAAACCTGCAAAATTCGTGGATTATATGCTTTTTGTATTGGTATTCATAATTAAATTTCACAACAGTTCTACATTTTTTCCACATATTTTAAACAATCATTTCAAAAAAAAATTCCAAACTACTCAGTAGGTGACCCCCAACGGATTATCTTCTAACCGCAGGAAAAAATAATATGTAAGGAAGAAACAAGATTGAAGCATGTACCAAATAATTAAGTCACGTAAATATACTCGGTTTAAAGGAGAATGAGCCAGTAAGGAATAGTGTCTTCTAGAATATTCTAGTCAGAAGTTAATTACAAGTCTTGGGCGCACCTGTATAAGAATAATCTTGATAATGTTTCCAACATCCAATTAATTTGACTCTAAGTACTATGTCTCTTCATCTACTGCAATAAGATAATGTAGAGCATCGTCACGTCCAAATTTTTTATAAGATTCGAAGTTACGCTATTTCCTTCCGATTTGTGTATTCATAATAGTTAAAACTTTATGTAGTTATATATTAGATTTAAGTTCCGCTTTTATCACTGGAGGTAAAGTTTAAGGAAAAATTAGTAGTAGTTAAAACATATAGACAATTAAGAACGTAAAAGTGAAACTCCTATTTTCAGACTGCAGAGATAAAGTTTATTTCTGGCGATAAAGGTAATTGAAAACGATTTATGACGATCAAAACTTTTATATAATTTTGTAAAAATGATTTGGATGAGATGAACATTCTTCAAAGATAAAAGATAACTTTAAGGTTAAAATTTTAAAGTAATTATTTAGTAATTTTAAAATTAAAACTTAATAGAAAAGTGAATAATTGAAATATTTTTCCTCCAGGAAAATTTAAAGACTTTTGTTGAAAAGCACTAAAATATCGAAGTTTCAATATAACTGTATGGTTTCCTAATCAAATTTAATCGGGATATTTCTTTAACAAATATGTTTCACAGGAAGGGCAATCAGTTAAAAATGTGACGGGAAATGGATGAAGAAATTAGCTATTAGTTCGTCTATACCAACTTTACTATTGTTTAAGTAACAAAAAAATAATATAAATATTTAAAAATAACTTGAAAACGTTATTTACTTTACCGATGCATGCGAAAAAATTTAGTTTGTCATATTTGAAATATAAATGCATTTTCAGTGAAAAGGTGTTTCTGATCTTTCTATCAAGTAGGCGACATATAATCAGCAACTAAAGCAATATTTCAACACTATAAAAAATTCCTCCAGGAGAATTTAATGCTGAATGTGCGAAACAGAGCTTTTCTATACATAGATAACTACAATTACTAATTAATTTAGCCCAGCGTACAATTTACTAAGTATATTTTGACAAACGACTATTATCACTGAATCAAAAGGCAAGTGATCTAAATGAAGAGCGTTTTCATGAGCTTTCACCAGAGAAAACCATAACAAATGTCACTTGACAGCATTTTTGAAAGCTTAGTTTGCCTTTAGCGTAGCGTTCTCAATCAGTTGACTCATCAGTAAAGCATATTTATATTAAAATCATTGTGGTTTCAGTTAATGCTTCGACATTGGTTACATTGCATGCTTGGACATTTTTACTTAATTACCAGAATGTGCTCTATTTTAATAATTAATTGCAAGAAATTTGTTGAAAGATGGAATACCAGAATATAGAATGATGTAGGCTTAAACCCTTCCCTTCAAATTTATTCATTCCATGCTAATAATAACTGAATTGTTAAGGGTAAGTGTGATGAAATTGTCAAAAAGTGAAAAATGAAAATCTGCATACCGAGTTACATAAATTACGAATCATCTAGATAGTAATGATTAGGAATGAAAATCAAATTCAATAATGTTTATAAAAATAAAAATGTGGCTTAAACATCTTTTAACTATATTTCAAAAGACTGTTATTAACACTTACACCAGACAGTAGCATCCATTTGTCTAAGATCTCTTCATATGACACCAAATCAGGTGACACTCATGCATTATTCAAGGAATTTCGACATGTAATTTAACTCCGATGAATTTCCCGAATGCAATACTTCTAATAGTTCCTTCCAATTAATCATCGTCACACGAAGTCACCATCTCGTATTTCATATATAATTCCGTAGTACATCTCCAGGAGAATATATACGGCAGTTTTCAAAACTTTAAACAAAGGATTTTATCAAGATTTATTAAAGTTTGTTGATACAAACGTTTTTCACGATTCTAATATGGTTGTATAAGTTTTTATTTTTCATTTTAAAAGAACTTAATAAATCAACAGGGTGTTTGCGAATTCTACATATATTTTGAATAACTTTTGCAGGAAGAATTAAGGGGAGTTGGAACCCTAAGTCAGTTAACCCTAACCCTACCCCCCTTTGATGTACCTTTTCTCAAAATCTGTTATAGATTCATGTTTGAAATTTTATATGCAAGTAAAGTACATATTTCTCTTTATACTGAAATTACTTTTTAAAAAATTCAAAATTTATTTTTTACGATTTTTTTTTGTGTGTGTGTCCAAAGAAAAAATGTGAAATTGGCCATTTCGATGTACCTTTTCTCAAAATTTGTTATAGATACATGTTTGAAATTTTTTATACAAGTAAAGTACACCTTTCTCATAATACTGTGAAATGAACTTTTTTAAAAAAACCTCAAAACTTTATTTTTTACAATTTGTTTGTGTGTCAAAATAGGGTAAAATTTCACTATATTTAATTAAATATTTTGTGAATTTATTAAAAATTAACCAAAAGCTCATTTCAGTATAATGAGAAATTAGTACTTTATTACTTCTATAACAGATTTTGAGAAAAGGCACATCGAAGTGGCCAACTTAACATCTTTTGTTTTGACACAAAATTTTGTAAAAAATAAATTTTGAATTAAAAAAATCATTTTAGTATAATGAGAAAAATGCACTTTACAAATGTAAAAAATTTCAAACATGAATCTATAACAGAATTTGAGAAAAGGCACATCGAAGTGGCCAACTTAACATCTTTTGTTTTGACACAAAAAATTTGTAAAAAATAAATTTTTGAATTAAAAAAAATCATTTTAGTATAATGAGAAAAATGTACTTTACTTATATAAAAAATTTCAAACATGAATCTATAACAGATTTTGAGAAAAGGCACATCAAAGTGGTCAATTTTACATGTTCGGACTTAAGGTTCCAACTTCCTCTAATTTCATAATAGAAACTATTTCCTATAATAGAACTACTTCCCCATAACAGAAACTATTTAATAGACATGTAGAACCTTTTTGGTTATCGGAAGAGATCAAAATGTTAATGAATCTTATCCAGGCATTTTTGCTAACGCCAATCGATTATAACACAATAGCAAATATATTAACATGTAGCGGGGAGAATTCTTCTTCAAAATGTGCTCTCATCTAATCGATTGTAGGTGGTCTTCAGCTCTAAACATCCTACTTAAGCGTCCCTGTTAAAGAAAATCATCGGAAGACAAATTCGGTGAATGAGAAGAGATCTCAATGTTTCCTCTACTTCATAAGCACGTGTTCATCAGAATTCAATCAAAATAAATCGATTAAATCATGATAATCATTCGGCATCTCGTCTGTAAGCATGTAAATTTGTCTATTAAGCAGTTGTTTCATTTTCTTCGAATGAATGAATGTTCCTTGAAGTCATTAAAAACTACGTATGATGTGTAAAGATTTTTATTTTTTTATTCTGTTTCAAGATGGTGGCCGTTTTTATGGTTCTGCTTCATGTTATATTCATCTTTTTTTCAACCATTCTAGCCAAACAGAATCATTCATAACGCCTCCAAAAATACCGATAATAGCAAGTAACATCTAATTATAATTTTATCAAAACTGTTACAAGCAGAATTTAGTTGCAATTTTGTTAATACTCATGAAACAGAACATTTAATTGTAATTTTGTAAATACTGATAAAAACAGATATAAGTGTAAATAATTCGCATTCGAAAAAAATGGCTAAACTTTTAAAGACTGTCTCGGGGGGTTGGAAGGGGGACGCGTGGCCTACTGTTCACAGAACTACTAGTAATTAATATATTAATTTCTTTTATGAATGATTTTGTTACGAAACTTTGATACAGTTTATTAAATATCTGTCCAATAATTATTCAAAATGCTTACACATATTTAGAGACAATCTGTGCTGTGTAAGCACTGTTTCAGTGAATCGACATCAAATATATTAGCATTTTCCAAATACATCTTTTACGGCACTTTGTTTAGCATAGATTAGAATAATAAACGTGAAATATCTTAAGGGATAATTCTCGATCAGAATAAAAATAATAAAAAAGATCATATCGGTGTTTCATAAAAATAGATGTATCTAACATAATACTTCACCGATAGGCATTTCATACTGTATTTTCTTCAACAAGCATTAACTGGAAAGTCTGGTGGAATTGATTACTCTATAAATTATTCATGTGGATATGGATCCATCTTTTTCTTATCCAGATTTTTCTGAAGCTCAACAGGAGAATTCACTGGTCTGGAAAGAAATTCAACAATAGACTCTCTCCTTTATTCTGTAAAATAGAAAATTCGGGGAGAAGAATATGAAGGAGTGATTTTATGTTTTATACGGATCATAAATGGGTTTTTGAAGTAAGAAAACTACTATCCCATGTTACGGTGGGATTTTCCTTTCAATTTCATTTACCGTTAAGGAACATTTTCTAGATATTACTGTTAGAATATTTCAATGTATCCATGATATTCCCATCAATTTTACAAGTTTTATAATTAAATTTTGTAACTTCATTGTTCATTAATTTATTATCTATCGGTGACTTCTGGAGTAGTGACTTATAAAATCTAAAAGTTATCGAGATCTCGGAGGCTATCTCTAAGCATCAGGATTTTAAAAAAACTACAGCCGAAATATTTCCTTGTCCGATATAGATGTTTAAAAGTAATTGTTCTCTTGTATTGTACAAAGGATATGTACCGTTAACACCTTCAATTATTGTATAATTTTTGCTGTTTATTTTGAGTATCGTATTGAGTCTTTTGCATGCGTTTATTTAATTACAGTCTATTGATATTTGTACAGAATTTAACTTATTTCAAATTTTGTTCTGTTTTCTTTTGTTTGCATACGAATTTTTGTCATCATCGTTTTAATGGGCTCAGTTCACCCTCAAGGAATTACACCTCAAATGTGCCTCTCCTCTTTAATTCTGAAATCTGTTTCGAATCTTGTATTTTTCTGCTTGTAACAATAATGCGTAAGGCTACACGCAATCAAATTTCAGATGATCGGCGATGTGACGGTCATCAAGTGTTTCATTTTTACATTCTCGTGTAGGAAGTACACAAAGAGAAAGTATTGTAATCGTTAAAAAAATTCGAACTCGAGATTTTGACGAATCTCCACGTTTTAGGCCTCCCTGAGTCCGAAAAACACAATTTTGGAATTATGTCTGTGTGTCTGTCTGTCTGTGTGTCTGTCTGTGAACCGATAACTCGAAAACTATTAGAGCTACGTGGATGAAATTTGGTATGTGGTGTTTAAACATAATTTGTAGGTTTCTGTCAACTTTTGGACAAAATCCGTCAACGGGAAGTCTGTCTGTCTGTATGTTCGAAGTCATGCGAACGCTATAACTCAAAAACTTAAAAAGCCAGATGGATAAAATTTGGTGCACAGTTTTATAGTCATGAATGTAGGTCCGTATAAAATTTTGGGCCAATCCGTCAATGGGCTGACTGTCTGTCGATCTGTATAATAGCATACTTGTTCAACTCCATGCGCATGCCTAAATGCCTGTGCAAAGAAGGGATACTCCGAAAACTTGGCAGTTTGCCAAAAACCAATTCTGGCGGCGAGATTTTGTAAGGAAGCAAACATTTAGGGCGTCTTGTTTTACTTGCGTATTGGAAGCAATCTCTGCGCATGCGCAAGCTATTCAGCGAGAAAGCTATTCTCCTGTTTTCTTCTCCGCACGCGGAACTTGCATTGCTCGAGTTTGATAAAAAAATAAATATAGCGAAGTTTTAATACATACGTATATTTTTGAATATGATTCTTCACCTCAATATTTTACTATCACTATAATCAACAATGAAAAACCTTCTGATAGTCATTGCATTCTGGGTTACAGTTGGTTCGAACCTTTTATCAACGCAGGGGAAGGGAAATGACAAATGTTTGAAAAGTATACGAGAAAGTTTAGGGGAGGCCACTCCCGCTGGTTTAAATGAGTGTTTAATCTTGAACACCTTCTCTAGAACACGGCAGATACAACATTCGTCTTCACATTTGTAAATCTGAAAATATTCTTTTTCGTTAGTATTCAATGCTTTATAAATTCTTTTTCATATTAACTTACATGCTTTTTGTCAGAAATTGAATCTTTTATTTCTATTTTTGTTAAGCTTAACTATCGTCTGCTTTAACAACACAAATAAAGGTTTAACATTCTAATTAGTTTTTGGTTCTCCAGTTGCCAACATTCATTCAGTTGTAATTTTATTCTTTAGTGCTCTTATATTCTAACGATGTGCGGATTTTATCGCAAAATTAGTTACCGAACATAGCCCATACATTAACTGGATTGCATCAGAGGATATTCTTTCCCATATGAAGCAC
The DNA here is from genome assembly GCA_013235015.1 of Araneus ventricosus. Classification (NCBI taxonomy): domain Eukaryota; kingdom Metazoa; phylum Arthropoda; class Arachnida; order Araneae; family Araneidae; genus Araneus; species Araneus ventricosus. The sequence goes on from BGPR01030333.1 coordinate 11,891, forward strand.
AACTCTAAAGAAAGAACTTCAGGAAATTGCAGAGATAGTAAATATTATGAAGAACTTGGAGAAATCCCAGACATCAGATCCATCTTCAAATGGACAAAGAACAGAAGAGAAAACATAATTTGCGCCAGAATTTTTAGTAAAACATTAATAACCCCAGGCCTTTTGAATAAATTTAATCTTTCAAACAATCCAATCTGTAATAGATGCAACGTTATGAACACTCTGGATCATATTTTACTTCACTGCTCTAGGTATTCAACCATTCGTGGTCATCTCTGGAACAAACTTGGACTTGTTTCTTCAGCAACCTATAGATTTCAGGAACTCACAAGCAAAGTCTTCGAAAATAAATAGAACCTTCATATTTTCCTCCAGAACCTGAAGTATTTTGACATTTTTTAATTTCAACCTTTTGTGAATACGGGGATGATAGCCTTTGCAGCTAAAAATCCCCAAAAAAACTCTCAAATCAATCAATCAATCAATTCTAACGATGTGTTGTATCCTAAAGATGCTGTGTGATTTCATATCGGGAGCCAGTTGTGTTCTTTGTTATTCTATAAAAAGTTTCTAAATCAAAATGGAAATTATTTGACATATGCTTCAATTCAATATCTATTATTTTTAAGAAAGAATTCAATTTGGTTAAGGTTTTTGCATTGTGCTATGTCAGTCTCCTGAAAATAAAATTATTTAAACGGATAAAGTAATAAAGACATTTTGAATTCTGATTATTCAATTGAGTTCTGGAAAGTAAGTTCTTTCTTCATTATTCTCTAACTAACTTTGAAGTGAATTTAAGATGAATACAAAATACAGTTCACTACTTTCGATTTTATGATTCATTTCTATTTTCGAAGGTACTATATCACGTGATTGTGGCATCACTAAAACTAATGTCCGACCCAGATGCTCCGCAAACATCTAAACCTCAAAGATTTATACGCAGCAATATTGCATATTAATATTAGAAATTAGTCGGAAAATGTTTAAGACCTGATGAGTTACAGTTCATGTCTACATTATGAAACACACACGTTTTTTTATTTCTCTTTTTTTCGCGATATATTGGAAGTGGGGTAAAACGGGGTAGCTAAGACTCAAAGGCCTGTTGGAGCTAAACTATTCGGCATAAAGCTTGTCAAATTTTATTAAAATATTCAATGTTTATCTGACTACAATATATCTTTCCAAAAAAGTCATAATTTCACTAATTTTTGTCAATGAAATTTTCATTTAAAAAAAGTCAAACCACCAGGTTTTAACCCACTAGTGATGTAAAACCGGGTACACATGTTAATTTTATGGAAAATTAGTAAAACTAGATATTTAATGGAAATGTAGCAGGCATTTTTATTTTATATGGCAATTTAAGAATATTAGTTAAAATTTTTACATGAAAAACAGTTGTCTTTTTCCTCCACGCCACTGCAGCTTTCTTAGGCCCAGCTAAGACAGTTTCTACATTACATCTACCCTTATCATTTATTTAAATTAGAAAATGCATCATTAAAATATAAACAATCAACGTCTGATGTGTTTTCGTCTTCTTCATCGGAAGAATCACCACTATTGTTTAGCCCGGTCTTGCGCCACTTGGAGTACCCGGTTTTACCACGAGTGCAGAGGTTGAAAAAAAGGAAATAGAACCGTGCAACTATTGGACTACATTCTTATTGTTTTATAGGATATAAATCCTTAGTAAGCATATAATAAACTGAGCTCAATATAGTTTTTATAACTGTAATTATTATTAAATAAGGATAGATATATTAAAAACAAAAGAAGATTAGAGGGTTGACGTCTAAAAATAAATACATCTTCACAGACGCAATGAATTCAACATCTCGGCTACTAGGACTGTGTCTTCTTGATTGGCGAAGTGTAATTCAGAATCTGTCCGCTAGAAAATAGAACTAAAACAGCCTATAGAAGAATAATTCAGCATGGCCTCCATGTTTTTTTACTTTTGTCCAAATAAAACATGTTTTGCAGCATTTTGTGAATTTATAGACAGCATTTTTCCCTTCATTATATAGACTTTTGTGTATGTTTGCTGGCATTTACATTTATTTTCTTATTTCCTTTATTATTTGTTTTCCTTTTCAATATTTGGAATTCAATATTTATATACGTATATTTGGATCAGACCCTTTTGCTTTGTTACTTGTGCGTAATTTGTGTGATTTATGTTCTGTGTTATATATATTTTGTGCATTTGTGTGCTTTTATTTGTTTCTTGATTGTTTTATTTTTTATTTCTCCTCACCTTCATTCACCTTTCTCATTATTATCCATTTTTGTGCAGATGTGACCAGTTATTTTACATTTAAACCATTTTTTTAACATTTGAATATGTTTCTGTATCTATTCCCCTTTTTAATTCACTTCATTGCTTAATTCCCTTCATGTTTTCGTATGGATGTATGTTTTCGTATGGATAGTTGTACATTTGTTTAGTATTTTTTACCTATTATTTTTGAAATTTGCATTTGTATAAATTCCTTTGAAACTTCCTTCAACCCCTTATTGAGTATTTTATTTACTTCTGTAAGCCTTGTGTTGTACTTGCCGGTGCGTAAGGAGTTTTTTCTCAAGAGAATTTTTAAAAAAATGACGGGGGGCTGTCTCTGCGAAATGGACGTTGGGATTGAGGGGCGTAAACTTAGTTAACTGTGACTTTCTGTGACTAAAGTAGCTCTATGTGACTGAAGTAACTCTTTATGACTCTGAGATTATGTGACTGGAGTAGCTCTTAGTAACTCTCAATTTATGCGACTGATTCATGATTTTTGTTGGGTTTTTTTTCCGCGAAAAAAAACTTTTTTTCAAATGTAATATATTTATTCATGTTAATAATATCGTTTTGTTCGTTCTTTCCGCAACTGCTTTGTTCGTTCTTTTTTTCACGTTCTTCTCTTCCTCACTTATTTGACGTTGAGCAGTAGGACTCTACTTCAACAAATCACTTCGCTGACTCATTTTGGCAGTTTCTAGAAATTTCTACGAAACATTTAGAAAATCCAGTTAATATACCACTCACAACCGATTGCAGCAAGCGACTGAAGCCGCCAGACAGTTAGGTATGAGAAGGCGCGGGAAGCTAGGTTGGTCACTGCGTGCGTACGCTCGCATCGATCGCTGTGACGTCATCAAAATTCTTCGTGATTTTCACCAACCTTGCAGCTCGACTATGACTAAACGTAATTACAAATTCTAAAATTATTTTTGCAACCTTCAATGTTTACCTTTCTCTGTTAAATGAAACTAAAAACAACTCTCTATGTTGTTTGGTTGTAGAACTATAAACGTTTAAATTTAACACGAAAAACGTCATCCTTTCCCAACAATCCATTAGACCACTATGGAAGGACGTAAGTTTACGTCAAAAAAAATAGCTGTAAAATCAAAGTACCCGGTTTTACCCTATTCGCCCCTACTATTATTTAAAGCTAGTGTATGTATAATATAATATACATATATTTTGATTTTGATTTGTACGTTGTTATGCCAATGTTTTCTGGCGGGAAAACATAAATAGGTCAAATGATCTCAAACGTATGAAAGCGAGCGAAAGTCTAAGACGTCTTCCAGTTGCATTTGTGATACCTATCAAAGAGACTGCACACAGTATCTTTGACTGCACACGTATCCACAACAAGGCAAGAAGAATCAAGCCTCTTATAGCGGCGAAAGGCTGCTCGATTAAACATTAATGAAGGTATTTTAAATAAGAATAAATATTGCTCTAGAATTAAAACTTTTCATAGCAATTTCACAAACAAAAATAATAAGAAAGACGCTATATTTAATGACTATATTTAAATTGTGTGGTGTGTCTAACAATTTGGCAAGAGACTATATGCTGCAACAAAATTATTATTTTATAAAGAAGAATGTGAGAAGAAGAAATCTTGAAACATGATATATTGTTAGTAAACCCTTTTACTTGAATGTATACTTTGCTTTTATAACTAACATCCCTTTGGAAGAATTTCTTTTTAAAATTAGGAAATATCTCAAGAACCTAATAAGTAAAACTTTAAAAGAAATTCTGTAGAAACAATCAAAGTATTAACAATTTGATTGAAGCTAAACTGGAAGTTAAATAAATGAAATGATTTTTGAGGTTTATCCAGTGAGAAAAATGTTTCGCCATTTAAGAGATTGTTTATACCTATCACTTATTTTTAAACTCCAAATAATTTTTCATCACGATTGAAAAGCCTGCCTGGTAGTTTTAGATTTCTTTGATGTATTTTTGATAAAGCTCGTGTTATAAGCGATTAATCAAAATAGAGCAACTTAATAATTTGGATTACTGCTCGAACCTTTTGGTTTGAGGGATCGATTAAATATTAAATGCATTTGTGTCTTTTAAGTTCAGTTCATGAAATATCTAGCTGTTGCCTGAAATAAGGGAAGTCAGTTTTAGTTTGTTGTAAAAAATTAATTCCACATATTATTTATTCTTCTATAAACAGTTAGATTGCAAAATAAAAATACAACATTTACTTCTTGTATACGAAGTATATAAAGGGGAAAAAATCGCAATGGTCTAAAAATTTGACTTGCAGATTCTGATGAATATCCATGTTGCATACCTCAACTAGTCGGAAAATATTTTTCAAGTTCTGTCTTTCTGTTGGGATCTCTGTGAACACAGTAACTCAAAAATGGAAAGAGCTAGGAGGATGAAATTTGGGTCGTGGTCTTAACACATTACACTACGACATACCCCTGACTCCAGAGATAAAAATCTCCGGTTTGCAGTTTTGATAGATGTTCGTGGAAACTTTATTTAGCAAAAAAATGGATATAATAATAATAATACAAAGATATATAAAAACAAATTAAATACATAAAATAATAAATCCAAGTGAATATACAAATAGACATACTAAATACCAAACACTATAAAATAATGATGCAGCATTTTAAAGGAAAGAACAAAAGAGAGAAGAAAAAAACACATTACAAACAAACTCGTTTGGGAGTGTCTTGTTACTGGAGGATCGCGACCTCAATATCCGAGTCACTGCCTGAAAAATTAGTCAATTCCAGGGTCCAATTTAAACAAGACATCTTTATCGGTAACGGAGTTCACTAGTTGGATCATTTTGGATCCTGAGTATTTGTTGGAGAGGCAGTTTCCACCAATGTTCGGTGAGAGGATCGCTTGGTTTCGTCATGTGGAAAGAGACAGAGACAGTCAACGGGCAGCTAGTAGCAAAGTGCAAGAGGGTCGCCCACTTCCGCAGAGGCACAACGATTTGTGTGACAGAGATTGAACCTTTTAAGGGAGCAGAGAAAGGATCCATGGCCAGTGGCGAAATGAATAACCTCCCTGTTCCAGGGTGATGGGATGTCGTTGACTTTTGGTATGATATTATGGATAAATCTTCTTGTTTCGCCTTCAAAAAAATATTGTAGACCTGTATCAATTTTTGAACAAAGTATGCCAAATGGAAGTCTGCCTGTTCTTCCATGTAGATGCGAACACGATAAGTCAAAGCATAAGAGAATCAACAAAACAAGATAACTCAGACTATAAAACATAATAAATGAGACTGCTCATTTCTTCCAATTCAGATAAGTTTACAAATTGTCTTGCAGCGTAATGGTAACACCCTAACGTCAATAACAGTCACTCATTCTGTCCATATTATAAAGAAATATAAAAATATTGAGCGGGTGTTCGAAGATCTAAGTTACCATGTCATCAATGGATTATTTGCGATTAGTCGGTGACTTTTGTACACGTTATTAGGACAGCAAAGAGGTTACATCAAGTTCTCTTTTATACGCTTTAGTGAATGGGATGATCGAGATCGAAAAATTCAATGTAGAACACGAGAATGAAAACAAAGAAACGCACTGATGACATTCTAAGAATATTTTGGAGATCGCGGTGGCCTAGTGGTAAGGTCTCAGTTCAGAGCCTGACGATTCTAGGTTTAAAACCTGATTCCACCTAAAATCCGCAGTGTATGTGGGCCTGTTGCACATTAATTCATACGTAAGGGGCCAAACCCCCTTCCTCTGGTGTGGTGCGGAAGTTTGAAGAGGGGGTGCCGACATAGGTGTCGTTCTCGTCATCTGACCGCGGTTCAAAATGGCGAGATCCGTCGCAAACTAACTCTCGTGCTGCTTCAAATCTGGACGTTAATATAACTAAACTAAACTAAGAATATTTTGAGGAGAAGATATGTAGATCTTTATAAAATTCTATTACCGTCCATACATATAAAATTGGGATAAATAACGAAGTAGTTTACGAAAGCACTCAATAAAAAATAGTGATTGCTTCGATTATCTAACGAACAATTTTCATGGCCTATCAGAGGCAAAATCCAAAAAAGATATTTCTGAAGGGCAGCAAATTAGGGAACTGATGTAAGATGAAAATCGAAGAATTTTTGATGGCTCCTGAAAGAGAAGCTTCGATTTGCGAACACAAAAACTTCATCAGTTTTTGGGAAATAAGAAAGTTCCAAACTAATGATGCGCAATACGCAAGAATATTCTGGAAGAATGTGAAGTTTTAGACTGTATAATGAGTCTGAAAGTACACTTCCTGCATTCGTAACAGATAAATTTCCAGAAAATTCAGAGCAGTAAAGGAAGAACAGAATGAGAGTTTAAACCAGTGCATGAAAGAAACGTAAAAGCATTTCTAAGAGCAATGGAGTTTATTTGTAGTGGCATGATTGTAGAAAAGTGGTAATTCTGTTTGAGTTCAGAAGAAAACTAATGGAATGGAGATACCATATGGCATACAATATGGGGATAAAATATGGCATACAATATGGGGATACAATATGGCATACAATATGGGGA
>BGPR01030334.1:0-18729 GCA_013235015.1 Araneus ventricosus
ATAAAGAAAGTATATTGAGAAAGAAATAATACTTTTTTATTTAAATTTTTTAGAACATTTTACTTATATTTAATAAGACTTTTTGAAAATTGAAAGTGTGATTGAAATAACAGTTATTTGGAATAGATATTTAAAAATAGCAATAGCAAAAATATTTGTTACTCAAAAAATCGTGGATTATACATCCCTAATAGCAGCTCACTCGTTCGCGTCGGCCAGGCAGAATGTTTTTCGTCTCGTCCAACCGTTCTCTGCGAGAACCGGTTTACTCCGTCTTCATCCGAGGTGTTGTATCCATCCGCGCTGTTGCTGTATTCTTCCGCGCTGGTGGTGAACCGCCACAAATATCTTTGCTACTGTTATTTTTAAATATTTGTTCTAAATAAGTGTGATTTCAATCACTCTTTTAATTTTCAAATTCTTATTAAATGTATATAAAGTGTTTTGAAAAAAATTGTCATTTCTTTTCATTACACTTTCTGCAAAATTTTGTGTTTTTAATTTTATATACTGTTAATAGATGGCGCCTGTGGCGAAAACTACTTTTCAAAAAATTTTCCAATCAATTAAGTTAACTGCAAATATTCCCATCTAGCGCGGAAGCCAACATCAACACATTTCACTATTCAGAATTCCCTTTGCAGGGAGTCACAAATCCGATCATTTTCCGTTCCGATCGCAGTAAACTAAGCTTCCCTGTAAATATTTGTTTCGAACAATTATTGCTACTTTCTATCGTTATACAAGAGCTATAACCATTCGAAAACGCATATCACAACAAGAATCGTGACACACAACTTCGCAGGAAATACCAATGAAACTGCGATGGGGGGGGGGGGGACCTTCACCTCAAAAAGAACGCTCTTCTTTCTAAGCACAAAAATGGGCTTCCATAGCGCCATCTTTTGACAGATGATAGAACTAAAATTTAGGAAAGCATATTAAAAAGAAATGATTTTTTCAAAATTTTCAAACACTTTATGCACATTTATTTACCAATGATTGAATCGCACCTTTTTGACAGTAGTATTCATCACTGGTATTTGTGATTTTTTCATATTGCGTAGTAAATAACAGTTCACCAAATATTCGTCATCACTACTCTTGTATAACGATAGAAAGTCGCAATGATCATTCGCAACTGCGATCGCACTGTTAAAAGACCGGAAACTACAAAGTGTACGTCAAAGGATGACTTCCTTGATTGATTACTATTGATTGTGACCCGTGAGCTCACATTTCAACACCCCTTTCTAGAAACATTCAAAAGAAGTTTTGCTGGTGCCATCTGTTGACAGTATAAAGAACCATGTAAATATTAAAACTTAATAGAGAGTATATTAAAAAGAAATAACAATTTTTTATTTAAATTTTTTAGTACACTTTAATTATATTTAATAAGAATTTTTTGAAAATTAAATGTGTGATTGAAATAACAGTTATTTGGAATAGATATTTAAAAATAGCAATAGCAAAAATATTTGTTACTCAAAAAATCGTGGACTATACATCCCTACGAGCTGCGCCGAGCATAACAGCTAGTTTTCTTTTATAAATATACTTAGTTAGTTTTTCAAATAAACATTTATTTATTTTAGCTTAAATAAATTAAAAGGAGGACGATCTAAGAAATTTTATTAAAAACAGAGGTTTTTTTTTAAAAAACTGAGACAAAGAATCAAAACTAGATATGTACAAACGTATCCAGATTGTCAGAGCCAAAGATTTCAAGGATGGTATCTTATTAACCATTCATTTACTTAGATAATTTTTTACGAAGTTATTAAAAGAACACCATTTACGATTGCTTAAGTAGGCATTACTTCAAGAAATAGTTCCTCATGGAAAATTAGCCTATGCTGTTGTTATAGACAAGGGGAATAAAAAGCAGAAGCCATTGATGGTAAATTTGCCTACCTACTAGGGTGGATCAAAAAGTATAGGAAAAAGAAATTTTTTTGAAATTATTTTGGCAGGGGCGGGAAAGTTTCGTCTTAAGTATATTAGTTTATATAATTTTTTTATTGAAATTCATTTATATCTTACGGTGCCCCAAGCGCCTCAAAAATAGTTAAAAATAGAATTTTTTATGAAAATTTACAATTTTTTTTGTTTTGTTTTGAAATTATTTTTGGCATGGGGTGGGAAAGTTGAGTCTTAGGTATATTAGTTTACATATATTTTTTTTATTGAAATACATTCATATCTTCCAGTGCCCCAAAAATAGTTAAAAATGACATTTTTTTGGGGAAATTTATAAAAAAATATTTTCAAAAATTTTTTTAGTACCGGGTAAGAAACTTTTGTTTTGGGTATATTAGTTTGCATTTTTTTATCATTATTAAAATTCAGCCATATCTTCTGGTGGTCCCAAAAAGTTAAAAATTGACATTTTAACAGATATCTATTAAAAATTGTTAATTAATGAAAAATATTTGAAAAATTTGCAGATTATTCCAGTATTAAAGTATGAACTTATAAATAATTATAATTTTATAATAATACGTGAAGTATAATTTTAATAGTCAAAGCAATAAATCACAAAACTTATAAAAAGTGAACTCAACTATATGTAAATCTTCAAACTAATAAAAATTTTAAAAAATCATAGATTTTTTTAATTTTATTAGTTTGAAGATTTACAAATTTCTAAAGGATGTAATCCTTTTTGGTATTATAATGCTTGAGAAGACTTCTTGATCGTATCCTATTCAATATGAAGCCATGTCTCTTCTTTTCTCCATATACACTTTCCGACGCTTCAGACACTAAGCGAAATCATCTTTCTACAGCTTGGGTATGGCTTGAATATTTTGACCATTCCTGCGTCTAAATTTAACCATGGCTTCAATTTCTTTAAATGGCACATTCAGCAAAAGAGGTGGTTGAAAAGTTCCAACTCTTGCCAGTTAATAAGTGCAAAATAATTCTTTGCTTTAAAGTCTATTTTTGGTACTTGAAAAATTCTGTTTTCACTTCTAGTGCAAATTAGTTTTCGTAGTGATAAAGATCTTATATTCTCTCTGTTATTTATGAGCATTGACAATAGCAAATTTTCAGTATGACAAAAGAAGTTATTTCGTTGAATAAAAGTGTGTACTATATTTCTTAAATTGGGTTCCAAATATCTAGAAAATGGGATATATCTCCAAATATGCAGCGCTTCTTCTGTTATGGAGGACTTTGTTTTGGCATGGAACCATACAGACTGCATATACTTCATAATATATGTTGCAAGAATAATAAGATTGTCACAGATGGCTTTTCTGTGACCACATACAACCTTAAAATTCTACTTGCAATTGTTTAGCCACCTTGAGTGAGCAACTGCACCAGGCTTTCTTAATGCCAGATCAGAATAACATTCACCACATGATATCGCTAGGCAAATATATAGATATTGCTGATCATTGCTGAGAACCATTCTATCTATATTATCTGGCATATTCTCCACACTTATTGAGAAAAAGGAGCTACAGGTAGCTCCTTGCAGGTTTCGATTGCTTTACCAATTGGTCGACAAAATTCTTTAGGTCCAGTTGTTGTACCATACAAAGAATTTAGTAGATGACGTAGAGGTAACTCATTTGTTTGAAGCAAAAAAATTCACCATTGTAATGGTCTTTTAAGGCCGGTTCCATCAAGCGAATAATATCTCCCTTGTGCCCAGTATTAACATTTGTTCCATCGCATCCAATTAGTTAGCCCATTTAATTGCATATTATTTGATACAAAAAAATGAGTATTGCTTCTTTTATGGCTTTAGCTCCTCCTTTTGCAGCAGTGACATTTCCGATATACACAGAGTTAGGTTCGTTTACAAGAGTATAATGCTACTCCTTTGTGGTCTTTGGGTAGTTCTTTGTGTCCTTCTTAATTAGCACTTTTGTGTTGTCTTTCCTCCTATCGAAATATAATATAGTTAAAAGAGACCAAGGCACTGTTAATTTAGTAGACTCTGTAACTGCATTTTAAAGCTTTTTACACTGTCTAAGAATTTTATTGCGATCTACCACATGCGACGTCTCTCCTTCGTTTACAATTCCAAAGTCCTGTAAAACATTACTGGCAAATGAAGCAGCTGCTCTATCTGAAATTCCGTATCGATCACATTCCCTTGCTAAGGTAGGGAAATCTAAACAATTTCATGATTGATATTCCAAAGTAATTACATCCGTATCTGCATACAAGGACGAAGACATAGTGTTGAGCTCAAGTAGCTCCATTGATTGAGCATGAGCAGCATCAGTTTTAACCATTTTGCGTTTTATTCTTTTGTCTTCCATCTGTTTTCTTTCTCTCTTTTTTTTAGTCGCAATTACGTCCACTTCTCCAATAACCATTTTCATTTCTAATCTTTGATCTTTTATAAAAAAAAATCGCTCAGCAAGTAGAATTTTCATGTCTTTTTTGGCATTTACATGTATCGAAATTTGTATACTTACAAAATGTGATATCGAACAGACACGATATTTTTTCATTACGATAATTATTCAATTTTTGTTGGTATTTGTATCATTCCTCCGCCCTATCTTCTACGTTTCTACCTGTAAAATCGTTTCTTTAACACATTTTTTATTTTTAATTCGAAATTTGCATAAAAATCGTTTTTTTCTTTTTTTGCAAATATTTAAGCGTCTTGGGGCATCGGAAGATATTAAACAAAGTTGAAAAAAATTGTATGTATGCTAGTACACTTAAAAGACAACTTTTGAACCCTATGCCGATTATTTTATCCACACTTTGAATTTTCGATCTACCCTACTACCTACCCAGGGCCAGTGCCAAAGGGTGTGATCGCACAGCCAACTGCTACTTCAGGGAATGAAATTTTTCAATTAAATCCTAATTGTATTTTTGATAATCTCATAGAATGCAGTTGTAACCAACTTGCTAAATCTGCTGTATAAGCTGTCGCCAAGCAACCAGATGGAACTGCTTTTAATCCGCTGGTGCTTTACGAAGATGTAGGCTTGGGTAAAACTCATATTTCTCAAGCTATTGGAAATCTGTTTAAAATATTTTTTCCCAGACAAAAAAGTAGCTTATGTTTCTTCTGAAAAATTTACCACACAGTTTATAGAAGCCTTTCTTAGCAACTACATTCAATCTTTTACAGGACACTACTTAGCAGTAGATCTGCTTATTTTGGATGATATACAGTTTTTATCTCATGAAGGAAAACACGAGAAATCTTTTTCATATCTTTAACCATCTACATCAACTAAAAAAATAAATTCTCATTACAAGTTATCGTGCACCACGTGATTTGAAAGGGTTACAGAAACGTCTTCTTTCTAGGTTCACATGGGCATTGACGGCAGATTTACAGCGTCCTGATTTTGAAACCCGAGTTGCCATTATACATTATAAAGTGGCAGCCGATGGCATCACACTTTCATCAGATTTAATCGATTACATTGCTAAATATGTTGATACAAATGTACGAAAATTAGAAGGCGTGCTTGTTTCACTTATTGCGCATGCTTTGATGACCAAACGAGACATTAGTATGGAACTGGTGCAACAAGTTTTAAAACATATTGTAGCGCAACATCCCAATACTGAACCCACTATTCAAGCATTACAACAGCAAGTGGTTGCCTATTATAATATATTCTTAGATGATCTCAAGAGAAAATCACGTATAAAAGATATATTGTAGTGGCTCTGCAAGTCTGATTAAGAAATATACTACGCATTCTTTAAAATTCATAGATGCCTACCTTTGGGGAAGGGATCATTCAACAGTGATACATGCTCTTCAGGTTAGATGATTTATTGAATAAAGACTCGGAATTAGGGTTGGGTGATATTGTATCAACTTGATACTTTGTATCAGGTACGCAAAAGTATTGGGTACACAAAAGTGATACAGACCAAAAGTATCAGGAACTCCGTATCACTTCTCGGACTCGATTGATATTGATGGGATATCGCCTCGACCTCGTTCCTTTTTGGTGAGTGATACTGTATCAACTTGATACAAAATATCAGATTGAAACAGTTCTTCGTTGGGAATGCTTCACGTTTTTGGTAGAGCTAATGATGATAATGTGCAGATGGCCTTAGTTTTGAAGGCCTATACTGGTCGGGGGTAGAGGAAAGGAAAAGATTTGTTGTTATGGTCAGAGTGTATTGAAAGGCGAGTATTCCTAAGCAGTGTCATCCAGCTATATTATTTCTGCTTGGCGACGCTATTAGGATGCGTTTTCTTTAAAATTACATGTATTATTTCTTACTATTACCTGGAATAAAATTATTTCTTAAGCACTTTTTGCCTTCCCTGTAATATTTATTAAGTATACCAGATTAATGGTATTTTCTATGAATAAATAAATATATTTTGCTTTAAATATTTTTATTTTAAACAAATAAGTAACTCGAACAACAGAATTATTGTTAGCAAAATGAATTGAACCTAAAAATTAAACTTTGAAGACGAATTGTATTTTCAGAATATAACCATTTAAAAAATCTACTTAAAGAGAAAATATTTATATTTTTTAAATCTAAATGTAAATAAACGATGAAATACTTAAAAACAAAAGTGATGAAAGTTTCACTCTTGTTATCATAATTTTATGTTTTATGAAAGTCCTTACTTTTTAATAACGCTTTAAAAAATAAAAATAATCTTTAAATATTTCTTAAAAGTTCTTAATATTGAACAAATAATTTACACTAAATTGCAATTAATAATGGGCTAAAATACATTAAAATACATATCTGTTTTTAAAATATTAAACAGTGAAATTAATTGTACTGACATTTCTTTCTCTAAACTAAGAAAATAAGTAGTGAATTTTTCGTTAAAGAGCTGAAACTAAGCTCGAAAAGTCAAAAATTTGGTTCACTATATCCGAATTCCATCATTCTGAAGCTCGTTACAAGCATTTAAAAGTACATCAGTGGCATAGGAGTTCGGTTGGGGCCTTCTGAAAAGTTCGTTATAATCGAGGGATCGTTATATCCCGTGTTCGTTATACCGGGGTTTGACTGTATTTACAAAACTATAACTTCGAAAACATATGGGTACAACTACGAAAAACGAAAGAGAGAGATATAAAAAGAAACATTTAATATTTATAGTTTTAAAAAACTATTTTTTTACTTTGTCAGAGGATCGTCGTCATTGCAATTTGCAACAGATGGAGGCTCATTGACCTTAGGACGTACGGCATATAAAGAGACGTCTAAGTGGTCATAGTAAAACAGTTGAGTGCTTTCTTTGCAAATGTTTTTTTTTTTTGCCTAAAGTTGGTTTATGATGACTTGTAAATAAAATTATTGTGGCAAATATTACAAACTGCTAGGCCTTTGTCGTTTAAAGTGAAAAAGTTTCACACGACGGATTTCTTTCTTCTTTCCATTTTTTTAACCCCTCCCAAAAATACACTACAGCACAAGAATTAGGGCAACACCTACTAAATACTGTATATAGGAGGGGTTAATTAGGATGGGAAAACCTACCGTTTGTTTGTTTGATTCGATTAACTAGTTTTTCGGTTATTTTTGTCCCGATTACAAAAGATTTTTTAACAAAAATCCTCAAAAACCGGGTAAAAAAACCGCCCAAATTAGTTTTAAAAATGAGGTAAATTAAAGAATTCAGGTCACAACTATTCAGTGGCGGTGACTTTTTAGAAAATATCTGAATTGGTATTTCTAAAATTAAAATAAATTTATTTAATGCAGTTCAATAATATATTAGCAGCACTGTGTTAAACAGCAAAGGCGATGCGTCCGACATGCGCAAGGTTTCGTTTTCATGGTGATCGTTGAAATGTAATACTTTTTGTTCAATCGGTACAAATAATATACACCTCCTACATCCTGAAGTTTATTTGAGTTGATTGACCTATGACCTCCTGAGTTCTGTAACCTACCACTGGTTATTTGTGTAAAACTGTCATTTTCATTAAATTGCTGAAGTCTCACCCTATCCCTCCATTAAAAATGCGCCAAGAATTGTTTCTGGTGCAGTCATTTAATTGTTTGGTTGGTTGTTTCGTGGCGAAAGAGCCAGTTTTGGCCATACTGCGCCACGCAAAGTCAGTTAATTGGTGTCAGAAATATAGGATATTTAATTCTTTCGATGAGGCCACTAAGGAAATTTGAGAGGCGTGTATATTACAGGAAGCTTCGTTATTCTCTTTAGTGGAAATCACCGAAAGAGCGTTAAAAAATCTCAACCCTAAACATTGGTTCAGATTAAACAGGAGGTGAAATAACCGAAAACCGGGTGTTTTGAAATAACCGCCATATCTAACACGTATCGTTGCTAATATCTGCCATGCAAAAATTAGATTGATAGTGTCCTGAATAAAATAAAGGAACATGGCTCGGAGTGAGTTTTTGATCGGAACTGGAGCTTACCTCCTAAACAAATCACCTACTTTCATTTCAAGCTTCTACCAAATGTAACGGTATATATATCAATCCGAGCCCAGGAATAATTGGCTTTCCATTTACTAACTATATCAATAAATCCTTTCCTCACTTTCCCCCCACCCGTCGATAACTATCAAAACAGAAGCCATCTGGATATCATCAGCAATACCTCTCCCAAAGACGCGAAGCCATTGGAACAGACTCGTATCGTACCCAATTGCCAACTACACAGTTACCCGCTGTATCAGGTACAAAAGTATCAAATAAAAGGTTCAGGTACAAACGAGTATCAGTATCAACCCAACCCTACCCGGAATATACTCGGTTGTATGCATCACTTGAAAATAAGATGAAATTAACTATAAAATAAGATTACACTTTGTTCAATATTCTATGCGCTGCAGTAATCAGTGATATTTTCTCCTAAGTTTATAGTGGTAGTCCGCGACTGCATAGCTACCGCAGGCGGTAAATAGTCCGCGCGTTTATTTTTCCGCTCAATGTGTAAGCTCTAACTTACATCAGTGTACTGCTGTTGGAACGGCTGCGCGATAAATTTTCTGCGCGATGAAAATCCGCTGTGTGTGCAACCAGCCATTCTTTTAGGTGTAGTTTTTCAGATTCAGCGTTTTGCTTACTTTATTTTACGTAAAGACCAGCACTCATCCCTTTTCGATTGCTGGTTCTTTTTTATATATCTGTTCTTTTTTTGTTTGTTTTGTAACATGGCCATATCTTTGAACAGGTAGGCTGCATCTTTTAATCACAGCTTTTTACAAGAGGCTCTTCTTTATTCGTAGTATTTGCTAGCTAAGTTTATAGAAGATGTGTAACACTTTAATTTTCAATATCGAAAAAATATGAAGATAAAATAGATAGTGTCTATGATGTGTTTTGCATATGTTATGCGCTCAAGTAGTCATTTCATGACATGCCATTAAGGCATAAATAAATGAATAAATAAAGGGATGCCTTTAAAAAGGGAAATAGCCATGTTTTCATAATTGTTGAGCATTATACATAGTGCATTAAGATAGCTAATCATAATGTGACCAATTTTTAACCTGCAAAAAAATAAAATAATTAAATTGAAACTAAAAAATATCATGAATAATAGTAACATTAAATCCATTGCAACAATAATACAGAATACACTATAAAATGAAAAATGCATAATAAAAACACAGTAACATGATTTATTTTGCAATTTTCGAGGAAGGACAGAACTTGCAAAAGGAGGCGGTCACCTTACTAATCAAGATGAGAATATGTACGCACTAAACAAAGAGGTGTATCAAACCATTTATTAATAAATCTAATAATCATTAACCTCTATTTTTAAATATAACAAGATATTAATGATTTCATTATTTCAAATTTGGGTCATTCTTAGAACAGAGGGTACTTATCATATAGTTTTTCTTAAAATAAAATTGATTATACTCATGATCAACTAAAAAGGTATGGTGAGGTATAATAAGTGCTCGTTTTACCCTTTGGCTTATTTGATATTTGTGTCAGTAGCTCAAAAGGTTCATACCTAACCGTTCCACTAGTGCATCTATTGAGTGTTCTGCACTAAAAATGATCATTCCATCACTGGGCTTGGGCTGTATACCCGTCGCATCAACCATAGCCATATTCATGCATATATTTCCTATAATAAGACATTCATGACCTTAAATCATTATCCTACCTTTTCCACAACTAAACAATCGACTTAACTTTCCAGCAGGAGCGCGTTTGCAAGAGATACTTGAATTGTGCATCCGATTACATATATATATATCGTTATTTTATATATTTAAGTGCAATTTTATTTATAAAATCTTTGTTTACTATTAGACAAATAAATACAGATAACATAAATAAAAGATGCATTTTTTTAAATAACACGATATATATATGTAATACGATGCACGATATGTCGTAAAATTTGCGTATGCGCGCCCGCTGGAAGGTTAAACCATCTGCGTATCCTATCGGTATAGTGGCTATGGTTTTTCGATCATATCCTATGCTATCACCTTCTTGAATAGACTTGACCTGTGAGATGGTCGTCTTAAGCGTACTGGCTGGTAGTAGGTGGGACTGTATGGTTTTATCAACCCCTAACCAAGTAACCCAAATCGTATTCGTACCATTTCAAATTGAAACTGTCGAAAACGTTGTCTACCACTTTTGTTTAAAACACGTTTTAAAGACTTTATTCCCAGATGTCTTTCTATGTATTCCGCCATCTCTGTAAACCTTTCTATTAGTAAGCGCATATACGAATCGTGCACATCTATTTCTAAAACAGCTAAATGGCTAAAAAGCTCACAATATGTAGACAAAGGCATTTGTTTTAGTTGCCCTATAAGCTGGGCCAGCTCTGTTACCGATATGCGCAAATGGTGCATGCCTGTTTCTAATTAAAGGTGAATTGGTATAGCTTGGATCGATTTTTCTGCTATAAAACAAGTTGATGCATCTAATAATGCTAAGCTGTATATTGCTGGTTCTAAATCGAAGGTTCCCAATCAGTGGTACGCGTACCCCTGGGGGTACGTGAAGGACCAGTTGGGAGTACGCGAAATCAAAGTTGTTAATAGCGGAAACAAGAAAGCATAAGAAATTTTAAAAAGTCACAGATTTTTTCCATAAATTAATACTTGCTGTTTATTTATTTAACCCCTTAAGTCTCGCAGTTTTTTTTTTTTTTGCTATGTAATAAGATGGCCCCTCCTGTTTTGGAAAGAGGCTGTCGTTTTCATTCATATAATAAGGTATAGAATACTTGAGATGCTTATAGATTCTACGTAATCTGTTAGGTTATCTCTTTTCGCCGCAAACAAATGACCTCGACGATATAGGCAATCCCCAGATATTCAATTCCTGTGGCGCTGTAATGCGGAAGAGCTCAAAACTATTATTATCACTTCCGTAGGTGGAAGCTTTGACCATGGCTATGATTTTGATATCTGCATTTGTCTTCTAAAGTAGGAGAGGTTATGTCTAATTGCATGCATACCTATTTCTAAAATCGTTCCATGGCTATTTTTTTTCTATCGCTTACCCCATGTGTTCCAACCTAAAGGTACGATCCACTTTACTAAGATGGTTTCATCTTTAAAAGATAGGTTTTGTGTTATAATATCTTCTACATTATTAAAAAATACTGTCTGGAACCGAAGAAAGGACACTGTAATGGCTAATCATTGGTTCAATACCTATAAATCGATGGATAGTGTATTTGGCCAATAATGCAGCTAGTTCCTGATAAATGTGGTTATCAGGTGTGGTAGATTGTAGCATATCAGATGAAATAACAGTTCTTTTGGTGGGTGGTTGTTGTTGTTGTATAAAAATTAATGAAATCTGTAGGCTAACTATATCATTGATGTAGGTATCCTCTATAATCTGGCATCCATCGATGCCAGCTTTGAGAGCCATACGCGTCGGTATAGACTTAAGCTGCAGCAGTGAACCTTGAATTCGTGCTGGATCAAACCCATTATCTTGTAGGTAAATCAGGAAATGCGTTATATTTTCTATGGAAGCATGATTTGAAAAGAGGTTACAAAAGTGTTGCTTTCGGAAGAATCCTTTGTTGAAGGATCCTTAAATTGTTTCCCACATACAAGACAAGTGTGCGGGTACTCATCAGTGTGGCTACGCAGATGTAAATTTAAAGACTTTTTTCTAGCATACGCTTTACTACAAATTGTGCATTTGTACTGTTTGGGTTTATTTTCATGTGTTAATATGTGATCTTTGAGTGCATCTTTCCGAATAAAATAAGAGTCACAATAGGGGCATTTGAGATTGGGTATCTGTCTATGTGTTTTGCGGTGACGAACCATGACACTGCGATCGGAAAATGACTTGTCGCAATCTGGACAGCCTACTCGATCACCATAACCATGTATTGATAGAAGGTGTCGATTAAGATTGTAATTGGAACAAAAAGTAGCGCCACAAAAGTGGCATCTTATTCCCCTATTTTCTGCCATAAAGCCAAATAAAAACAATAAAAGATGGAAGTGTATTAAAATAAACCAGAAGTCGCTAAGGGTAAAAATTACCTTGAAGGGTGGGGTTTTCCAAAAAAAGTTATAATCCTCAGGTGAAACTAGATTACCTAAAGATGCACACAGATTAACTAAGATTCGAACTTAGCGACTTCTGCATGAAAGATAATTATGTAGCTACTTATATATACTTCCATTCCATGTTATATCACTTTAATTCAAAATAATATATCTCTTTAGCATACAGACGAGTTTTCTGTTTTGTTTATTTGCGGTAAAGTGATACTTCCGCTATAATTGAAGATTTACGGATCTATTCTCGTACCCCGGTTGGGTTGGGAGACGTCACTTTTTCCGCCCGTTAACGACAAGTGCGATTCTCGTACCCGTTTCTCCAACCGGTTGGGATCTCGCTCGGTCGAAAAAAGGACTCCGATTTCTCGCTAACTCTGTACCTGGCGTAAACGCTATTCGCTAGCGAGAAGTGTTGTTTCGATATCAGAACTTATCAAATTTTCGTTTAAAATGGAGGCTGCTAAGACGTTAATTATGTTTTGAAAGGGTTTATCGGGATAAATGTAATCCATTTGACCAATCTAAAGAAGAATTTATCAATTACTTTAGATTTTTTAAAAGTAGTTAAATCTTTTATCGAATTTAAATAATTTAATCTAATAATTTAATATGACAATCTAAAGTAATTAAATCTTTAAAAGTAGTTAAATCTTTTACTACTCCATCAAGATAGTCAATAATGATAGTTGATAATTAGCTAAGATCAATTACATTTAAAGATTTAATTACTTAATATTTTCTTATTAAATTAAATTAGGGTAACATTTTAACATTTTTTTTAACATTGAGCGTGGAATGACTTTCCTCATTCCGTATATATCATTACAATTTTTTTATTTGGGTTTTAGTTCAAAGAAATTTGTCAAATATTTACAAAGTAATTGCAAAATCTGACGATAAAAGAATTTTTCTTGTTCCTTGATAAAGATGTAATTTTTTTAATGTTGTGAAAACTTGCTGAATTTAAGAACTTTTTTCATGTTTTATTTTCTTTTGTAATTGGAAAAATAAACAAATGGTTTGTAATATTAATTTATAAGATTTATTCATGTTAAAATAATTGGCATGGAAAAAAGTTTATTACTTTTCCTCTCTCTAGAAAACTGGTAAAATTACATCAATATATTGAAAAAAAGAGTGCAATTTATGTTCTATAAATGTATAATATTATTATAAATGTATATTTTGTAAAATATAAATGGTTTACCCCCCCCCTTAACAATGGACTTATGAAAGCAAGAATGATGCATTTTAATGCATCTTATAAGAGCAGAAGTTAAATCTTCCCACCTCTTACCCTTGGTGTCTTTTGAAAAGATGCGATCAACTTTCTCACTTAAAATTTGTGGATATTTTTCAAAATAATCCAACATAATTTCGAATTGGGAAG
Source organism: Araneus ventricosus (assembly GCA_013235015.1). Lineage (NCBI taxonomy): Eukaryota > Metazoa > Arthropoda > Arachnida > Araneae > Araneidae > Araneus > Araneus ventricosus. The sequence goes on from BGPR01030334.1 coordinate 13,873, forward strand.
CAAATGTACGCTTCGCCATAGTTCCTTTGGCGATTCAAAACTCGAACTGATTCTGAAACTACGCATGACGATCGCTTGATTTGCTGCGCGCGCAGCAGAAATACGTCACTTCCTAGCGTAAAGCGAGATGTTCGAAACGACCGAGATATGAGAATCAGACCCCTTCTTTTGGTCGAGAAAAAGCCATTAACGTCCCGCGGTCGAAACGCTCCCAACCCAACCGGGGTACGAGAATAGACCCGGTAGGCCGCAGGACGTGGGCAGCTAACTAAGCTAGAAAATGCAAAATTATTATTAATCGCAGGGTAAACTTGAACTTTCAATAGCAAGACAGAAACTATTAAATATTTATTGAAAATGCAATGTTCTACAACGAACAAACTCAATATAAATTATAAAACATCAAAATATATTTCAACTGAGGAAAGCGGCAAACTGGTTCGCAGAATATGCTTTATTTACATTTGAATTGGCTGCCGCTTTTTGATTTGTAACTAACAAAAGCCTAATTTTTATAATTTAAATGAAGGAAATGCCCATAAACTGTCGATAATAAAGCCAGAGATCTTCGTTTCTGTCACTGTTTGGAAGCTAAACTTTCACTGAAATTCAAATGTCACTTTTAAACTATTTCCTATCACCTTTAATACAAAGTTGAAGTAAGGTTTCTTTACTGAAAGGTGCTCGAATTATGATGTGAATAAGAACGTGCTTTATATAATCTACTTAAATCGTATTCAATAAAATTTTGGTATGAATATCTCTAAGCTTTTAATACAACAAAAGGCAGTCTTCCATATTTCTGCAACAAAAACAATCAACCGTGTACTTGCAAAGTAATCATAATTTAAATAGTATTTTATTGTATATTTATTTGTGTCTGAATTGAATAAACAGCATTTTTTGTTAATATAAAACAAACACAATAATATTTATTCTTGTTAATTACTTTTAAAGAAACATTAAATTGAAATGTGGATATTAAGGATTTCATAGAAATTTGATTGATTACAAAACTTCACAAGGTTTTCACTATTCATACAATAGTGATTTTTTTAAACTGTCAGAATACTAATAAGAAGATTTAGCAATTTCAATATGCTTGTTGAATTTCCTGAATGAAGATTAGCTTGTTTTGAATCAATATTTACACATAATAACCTTTATCGGTATTTTCCAGCTTTATATAATATCAAAAATTATTTCAAAATTATACTTACGAGTATACGTTCATAAATAAAATTACAACCATTTTCAAATAACATTAGTTTACTAAAGAAATATCTATATAATACTTTTTAAAGTATAATTAAAATTAGTCTTTTATACATAATGATGCATTGTTTATATTACTGAGCAAGCATTCAAAACATATTTCATATATATATATATAAAAGAAGCTTCTTGCTATGCAGCTACTTATAAAAGTGAACTGGCATTTTAAATATTCTTCTGCTGATATCTTTTATATGTTTTAAAAATTCTAGGAATGCAATTGACAATTTCACATATTTGCTTCTCAAAAAATTCACAGATCTGCTTAGTTGTAAATTGTGTATTCATGCAAATACAATCATTTTTTAAAAAAAACATAGGTTCACAGCATTAAAGGCTAAGATACTTTTAAAAAATATGTACAAAATAACATTACAATTTTTTATGCATAACAGTTCCTTGTTTACATTGACGAGAAATCATTCAATACATATTTCATATATGATGATGAAGATTCTTATAATTATATAGCTTCTTACAAAGATATGCAGGCATTTAAAGCATCCATCTGAATAAAATATTTATAGATACATTTGTTGTTTTATTTAATGTATTTCAAACTATACAAATATTATGAAATTTCTGTGTCCATTATTTTATTTATGAATGAGTAATATTCTTTATACAAATAGTACATTATCAGGTAAATAAGCACATTCTGCACATAAACACAATTCACTGATGTGTAGTTTGGAAGAATGGCAAGAAAAGTTTCCAGTAGAGCATCTATTATTTTTCCATTTACAGTGAATATTATTAATGCTGGAGGAAAACTGCTCTTGAGACATATGATAATAATCTACTTCCAATATACCCTCTGAAATCTTCCATCCATGTTGTGAAGGACATAGTGCAATAATAAACTCCTGTTTATTCCAACCTGGTAATTTGCTTAATAATGATTAAATATGCTTTTGAAAAAAAATCTTGATTTGGAGGAAGATTGGTATCTGATGAACAAGATTTTAAGATTCAAAATGAAACTTAAAATTTATAAATATCCAAAAACTGGGTATTTTGCATAAAAATAAAATAAAATTATTTACGAATGTGGTGTAACATCTGCACCTGTACTCCAAAATCTGTGCAGACTTAGCTGCCCGCCCCCTGGCGGACGAGAGAGAACGAATAAGAGACGCTGGATTGGGGGTGAGACCGCGTGTGGTGATGGAAGGGAGAGAAATGACGCCCTGCGATGATTGAAGTTTTCCCTAACAATGTTTCGCTCGGTTTATATTAAGTGATATATTTTAAATGTTTTATAATGTGTGTATGTGATGTCCAGTTTGTTATGTGTCTTCATGTGAGAATAAATTTCTGAAAAGACACATGGTGAAGTCCTACTTCTCTACGACATATGACATCGGTACAGTGGATTCAAATTAAAATTTATAAATACACAATTTTTTTACAATTAAAGTATTTATGAATGGTGATTAAAAATTAAACATAAAAGTTATACATATCCAAAAACTGGCTATTTTGAGAAAAAAAATGTATTTGTGAAGTACGAGTCAAAATGAAACATAAAATTTATAAATAACCAAAAATGTATTTTGCAAAAAAGAAAAAAAATGTATTTACGAATGAGGATTCAAAATGAAAAAATAAAATTTATATATATATATAATACCTAAGGTATATTGATATATTTTTATCACTATAGTTTACTTCTTCTGTTTTTTCTTCTGTATTTTCTTTTTTGTAATGAAATATACATAAGGTATAATGCATTTTAAATTAAATTTCTGACCATTTTTTTAAAAAATTGCTATCAGGATTCAGAATAAAATATCCAGAACTTAAACAGGATTGGAAGATAATATACCTTTTTTGGTTTGAAGGAATGACACTTAAAATGGAATAATAATTTTGAAACCTGTTTATACTTTACAGATAGGATCCGGGAAATTTCTTATTCTTAATTTTCTCAGAATTCCATGCTACAAGTCAGGTAGTATTGTTTTGATTTAATGAGGAGTGATTTACTCTCTTCACATGTATTAATATTATGGAAAATTTTATGCTGTAAAGAAAAAAAAATGAAAAAGAAAAAAAGCACTTTCTTGGAACTTTTTAATGTTAAAAAAGATAAAAGTGTACAATATAAGTACACTGTGATGTTGGGTATAAGCATGCAATGTAACCAAATTGGAAAAACAATTAAAAATGTTTCAAATATCCTGTTGGGTTAAAAAATGGTTTTTGAAAGGGATGCAATAAAAAATTAATATAGTTTTAAACAAATTAAAACTAAGAAAACTACATCAAACTTTTAGTTTCAAGAACATTTAAGTACTGATGGTAATTCAGATGAACCCCGCCTAGCAATAAAATACCTGGTAAACTTTCAAATAATATAAAAGTTTCAGCAATAACTATTATTCAACACATTCACTATAATTTTTAAAACTGTTAGAACTGAAACATCTGCTAACTTTTCATCAGAAATGTCTGGTTCTTTGCCTGATAAATCCAAAAAGAATTGCGAACAATCGTATCTTTCAGTTTAGTTTCCATTATCAGCTCTATAATGTTAAAACCAAATACAACATTCCCTTTCTTTTAAAATTAGTTTAAGAAAGTTTTTTCTAAAGCTGTTGGCGGCCTCTCGAACCTTTTTCCTTGACATTGCATTTCATCTCGCACCTTGCCATGAGGCGGCAAGTAGAGTTTTATTCTTCCATGCAAGATGCTAAGAAGGTGTAATCGTTCTGCTCGCGCACTATTGGTCAAAGTATTTCCAAGAGTACCTTTTCCATTTCCGTCAGAGTGAGAGAGCAGCAACACAGTATAAGTAAACTCGCCTTAGTGAAGTATGAGCCTCTGTGGTTGGATCTACAGCAGTACAACAGACGGTGTTAGCCATCCCGCCTAATAGTCCAGTCAACGAAGGCCAAAAATCGACGAATAGAAAAAAATGGCGTAGTTTTGAAATTTAGCACAGTTGTTGGGGAGTGTCCTAAACAACATACTAAAAGTCCCCAACCGTGGGGGTTGCACGGGGGGTACAGGGGTTTAAAAGGGGCATTTTCAGTTTTTCTTACATATTTCGAAAACTATGGGTTCTAGAGAAAAATTCTCAATTACAAAAATAAACCACATTAAATTCCTTACCAGAAAAGTCCTACATCTTTAATTTAGTATCAATAGTTTAGAAGATATGGGGAGTTGAAAAAGTGAGTATTTCTGAAATTCCTTATTGTAATGGTAAAATCAATAAAAAAATGCCGAAGTAACAACCATCAGAAGCACCTCATGCCTATATAATAATTTTATAAAGGTAGTATTGTATGTGTTGAGAGCAGTGGTGGTGTAGGGGCGGGGGCACAAATATATTTGATGAACAGTCGTGATCCCTTCCTCCCCTCAATCTGTTTCTCTCCACAAGATCAATTCTGGTCGAGTCAACGAAGGGAAAATAGAGAAAATAAATGGTGTAGTTTTGAAATTTGGATTAAACTACATTAAATTTCCTACAAAAATAGTTCTTCATTTTTTTCTTAGGATGAATGGCTTTGAATATAGAGAGAGAATTACAATAAGTGGTTGAAAAAGCTAGCTTCATTTTTAAGAAAAAAA